>KZ068735.1:159764-170021 GCA_002091845.1 Anopheles cracens
ATTCGTTCCCTCTGGCTGCAATCTGACCTAGGCCACACTTGTGTGTTGGTCATTTCGACCGTCACTGTAGACGGGCGCACTCAACGACGATTTGTTGTTCGTTAATCGAAAACGATTAGCGATTGTAGCACAGCGCACTTCTAATGAGCGAAGTACAGGCGTACGGCGGATGCTTAACCAAATGTCGCACGGACAAATGCAAAGACCAAACAGCAACAATTAATCATTGATGCGTTGAGTCGGCGAGGACGACGAGAACGCCGAGGTGAGGAGTACGCGCGGGCATCAATTTGTTCACCACTTCGTCGTCGTCGTCGTCGTCGTCGCATGCTGCAATTGAATTGCTGCGCTGTTTTCGTGGTGTTGTAAAGGGTAAGCAGTGTAATGTTTCACTTTCTTTCCGAACATTTCGTCGGTCGCTATGGGTTTTGGGTGCATCTCACGCCTGCTTGGTTGGGATGGTTTGCGGGCTGCTTTTTCAATTTAACCCTGCCGCTTCTTGAGACAGGGAGAGGATAAAAAACGGACATCTGCCGGGAGAGTGACGTACGGTGGCATTGTACGCAATTGAGTCGTGGGAGTAGGGAACGTCATTTTGTCACGTTGTTTGTTCCCATGAAGCCGACGCGGCGACAATGCGCTGACTGCATCTTGCGTTCCATCAAGCTAGCAACAAATTGCTTCCCCTCAGCACGAATGGGCAATAATCGATGATGATTGAGTCGTGCACGGGAGAAGATCATCTTCGGGTGCTTCCGCCACGCTTGAGTTTGGCCCTTTGATCGCAATCGATTGATCGTGCGCGTAGGTTCGTGATAGAATGGTGCATGATTGTTCGGACGAGAATGTCGTCGAATGGGACAAAGACACGGGGGTGTTTTTTTTTAATGTCGAACACTCGAACAAACTCATCCTCCGAACTCTTGCGCGTTAAAACACTCGACACCAAATGAGCGCAGTGTCAGTGAAATGCATTAGCGTTATGGCGTGAACGCATCGCGTTTAATGGGCTCACCCTTCGGTGTTAAGTACTTTTCCGCACTCACCGTGAAAGGATGTGTGTGTAAAACGGATCGTCAGTCCTTGGCCATCGTAGTGATCGTCGCGGATGCTCCCACGCTTATCCCCGATCGCTTATCGTGGAGTGTGTTTGGTAATAAAGAAAAAACTCCATACAACCGTGCCCCGAAAGCCGATCTTGTGCGCGATCGGTGATCAATGTATCAACACGTGTGTGCTAGTGTTTCGCGAACGGAAGCGAATGAAAATCGTCACCACGATCGAACGTAAAAAAAGGCAACGGCTTTACGAAGCACATCCACGGAGTTTGGGCGCTCGCAAATGTTGATAGCGCTCCGGCCTAATTGAAAACATATGGCCAAAGCCAGTCGCTCGCGTTGTGCGTTGTTGCGCTGGAAAGGGAGGATCGCCAAGCGCGACATATGACGCGTCTCTGGCGTTGAATTTCATGGTCGCAGAGCTCACTTGCGAGTGACGACTCATCGCAAAGGGGTCCGCGTTTTGGACGGGGGTTAGGGTTTCATGAATTAAAACTAACAATTCGTTTTGTATCGGGGTTTTTCGGAAGAAAGACCACTTCACAGCACCTCACTGCTGGCTAAAGTGGGGGTTAGGCGCGATCTTAGCAAACGATCCTAGTGAAACGAGCTGATCATCGACGGAAAGGGCGCTGGCCAAGATACCGGGAAACGCTCTCCCGAGGAAGCTGCTTCTGGCCAGTGTGCGCCTCTGTGGGTCTCTAGCCACGGGGTAACGGAGGACGTCATTAATCACAGCAGGGTGCGTGCGTGCGTGCGTGCGTGCGTGATTTACGGCAGTGGGTGCGCTCGCGCGCGCGCCCGATTGCTTGTAAACAGCATAGAACATACAAATATTGCCGTTCGTGTAAACACGGAAAACAAGAATCCGGCCAAACATTAAACCATTTCTCCACGATGCGATTGTTATGCGGTTTTTTTTTCTTCCCGCAAAGGAGAGGCTTGCGTTTGCTTTTTTGACTTGCGTATATTGACTGTTTATCTCGCGTGTGAGCCCTCCGCGCAATGATTGGCGTATTTACTTCAGCTCGCAGCCCATCTCACTCGGAAGCCAGCGGAGAAAACGATCGTTCGATTCGACAAATTGGAAACGGTATCGGTGTGTCTATTTGAATGGCTTCTCGTTCTCCACCGCTTTTTCCCAGGAAATGCAGCCAGCCGGACGGGCGAGCGCACCCGTTTTCGGGGTAATGTTTTGCTTAGTGCCCGGGAAGCACCGCACCCGTGCGTTGTTTGGTCAAGAAACATAATCGCCTCTCCGCCGCCGCACGTGATACGCTGTCAGATGTCCGAGAGGTTTTGAGCGACAGTGGAATGTGGGGTGAAAAGTGCAAGCTAACCCTGCAGCCAGCAGAGCCTGCGAGGGGCTTCTTGCGGGGCGGGCAGGCGAATTCAACACGGGCTCCAGAGTATGACTCATTCGTTGTTATGTTTAGGGGTGCGTTGTGCGATTACTCACCGTCCGAAATCGAGGTGAGAACAGCTGTCATTAGGACGAATACAAATAATGCACCACGGAAGGCGGTGGAAGGGACCGAAACAAAGGAGGCAGGCTTTTGAAACGCACGCCCCCTCCCGTCACAATAGAGCCAAACACAGGCGATGACCAAACGGGCGGGTCCCCGACCTGGGCGACCATTCTGCTGGTTGCCGTTTTAATATGCAGCCCATTGCGCTGTGCCGAAATTAGTAATACCGATGAGTAATACGTTGTGATGATTCACGAGCATTAATAATTCCACATTATTAAGTTACTACTACGGGAGCGGACACAAAAAACGCGCACCATCTGCAGTGGAAGAAAGCCGGCCAAACGAGGCGACATTGGATCAACTAATATTGCATTAGCTGGGTGCGCGCGCGCGTGTGAGTGGCGCGCTAAACCTCCCCGGTCGAACCGGGAGGGTTGAACGAACGAACAGTCGAAATAAAGAGTGCAAAAAAAGAAAGGAAAAGCACACACACACACAGGCGGGAAGGGATCGCCACTTCAGACGAAACAAAAGCGCACATCGCAGAAGTGTCCTTCTTTTGTCTCCGGTCACGTACATCAGCAGTGCACTAACTAGGTGAAAAAGAGTTGTCTCCATCAGAATTACGTGACGTGCTCCTCCGGCGCTCCCCGGGTTCTGTGTGTGTGTGTCTTGTGTCTCATTGTTTCATTACTCGGTCGCCCTTCGGTCCGACCAGGACGAAGCGGGCGTGGATGTTTGCAATCTTCTGGCGAGCGTGCGCGCCCCTCCCGTGTGTCTCCGTGTACGTGTGTTACACAGAGCGAAGATTTGAAAAGTGTGTGCCAAGTAACCACATCCCCATGATTTGATTGCACAAGTTTATCAACAACCTCACACATATTTGCCGGTGCAGAAAAGGGAATTATGTTCCCACTTCCATTATGCATCGCCCTATCGCTCGTACATATCGTCCGGAATGTCTGGAGAGATCGGCCACAGCGATTACGAAGCAGGGGCAGGGCCCTTTTAAGAAGCGCCAAAATGCATCGCTAGCCAGGTTTTGTGCTTAGAAGAAGACGCGCGTTGGGAGGTGAGGAGTATTTTTGGGCCTCCCCTCCGGTCGTCTCTAATTGGCATCAATTTATTCTTCGCCAGCGCTTAATTGTTTAATTGCACTGGAAACGGGCCGGGAGAACACGGTGGCTTTCCTTCTTTGCTTCCTATCAGCTGTGGTTGCTGAATTTCGTGTGAGTTTGTGACCGTGAATTAGGCGAAATGATTGCTGGGGTATTTCTCCCCGAGCGTAAGGAGGCGTAACGAAGGTTGACGTTTGAAGATGATGTTTTGCGGGCTATTTTGCAATAGTAATAGTATTGAAAGAAAAATGCTCCGTCTCTGCTCTGTTTCATACAGTGACCAGGATCTGGTGTGGAACCAGAGACAACCGGGAGTCGGGAAAAAGAAGTGGAGCATAACAGAGCCTGGACCGGGTGGCTAGCAGCCCTTGAAACGGGCCTATCTTGAAGCGCAAAATTTCGAGGCGCGTTACACGTTATCATAAATCACTCGCGTCCGATCGCCTTTGAACCGTACACACACACACACACACATTTGGTCCGCAGTGAGCGAAACGTACTTTTAACAGCCTTTATCGACTGTGCGGTGTGTGAGCGTGAGTGATTCATGCACGGGGGAGGGTTTTTTTTGCGCGCGATGCTTCCTGCAGCCATTCCAAATTCTGCTGCCCGATGGGGTGCTCTCTCTCTCTCTCTCTCTCTGCCGCCTCACCTACCGTTGCGTGATACATTTGCTATTTTCAGTGTTACGCATATAGTACGCGAGAGGGGCGAAAGAAAGCGCGTTTGTAGAGGCAATATATTTAATCCTTCGTTGAACTGGAAAAATCGATTCCGATGCACTTGCATTTTTTATGCACCTCCGCTGGGTTGGGTTGGGTGCGCGCAATAAAAAGGAGGGCAGGAAAAACGATCTATCGACGAAAAACGATGTTCGTCGATGCGGTTTCATGCTACACTATCCGGCCGTCCGTCCGAATTGACGGCCCCACGTGCGCGCCCGCCACGCGAGATGATTACCGGCGGCGTTCGGATCATATTCCGGCAAACGCAGATAGAGAGCAGCATGTTACTATCGTCCCTGGTACCTACACACTACGGTTGAGAGTGCAATGTCGTGTGTGTGTGTATACACATGGAACAGAGATAACATGAACTGTTTCGGGCATAGATCATAAATCTGATTTTTAAAGCCAATCAAGCGAACGTTACGGTTTGATGTTTTTAAACCCCCAATACCCCTTTCGGGGGGTGGGAAAGCTAGCTTGCAAGATCTGCTCCGGTGCCCATGGAACAGACAGTTAATTTACCCAGAATCATCCTTTTGACCACACCCACACCACTCGCTCGGATGTTTTAATTTACGCCCGAGGCACCAAGCGGAACAGCGGACCTGTGTTGGTTGGGTTTTTGGGGCGAGGTGAAACCAGCCGACTCATAAATGTCACAGCGTCTTGTGATTGACTTCTTCGGCTGTTGCAATCGGCGGGCGCGACTAGTACACCCGCGTTTTCAAACGCACGGTGGTTTCGAGGAGTGGCGCTCGCACGGAAAACCGGCCCCGGAGGGACAATGGACAATCCCAGGCGATCGTTTAATTTATGATGATGAAGATTTTGATTGAATTCCGGCGCCGAGATGCAACGGTGCGGTATAAAACCGCACAAAAGATGCGCCCACCTACCGACCCCATGGTCGGCGTCCTTTTGCTGTGTTGCGACAACGTGCAAATAATATCGTTAAAGGGAGATGACGGTCCAGCACCGGCCTGGACCAGGGTTGGACTCGGAAGGGCTAATTGATTGATAGAGTATTTGATCGCATTGTCGCACGCGAAGCGCGGGGTGGGGTGACACGCACGAAAGCACGACCAGGAGCAGAGCGGAAACGACGACACACACGCACACACGCGCGCTCGTCCCACTGAGATGAGTGCCCTCCAGTACCGGAACCAGCCACCAGAGGTTCGGCAACAACAGAGCGTTTTCCACCGATTTTCCAACATTTTTCCCAGTTCTCACTCCAGCGAGTGCGCCTGCGCCCCCGAAGAACGCACAAAACAACACGTTCTCTCGCCATTCTCGGGTAAGCAGCCAGCCGTTTCGAGTCGGATTGAACGCCGTGGCGTGTACCGTCGTGTGGTGGCATTGGGCGTTTGTTTTAATCGCCCGATTTTACGTTGCAAGCTTCAATTGGATTTGATTGCTTTGTGCGCTGCCACTAAACTATGCCGAACGAAACTATTCCGACCGGATGCCGTCCGCTTTCACGCTGTCGGTTGCGGCAGAGACAAAAGCGGCAACAGGATTAACATCGGTGGCAGAAACGAACCAGCGGCTGTAAACTGCCCAACCGCTCGTGCAGCATTCGCCGAACGAACGCACGGCGAAAGCGACGGTTGCTTTGGGCTTCGCACAGTCCATTAGTTACCACGCGTTGGGACAAAAGGCATACCGCGACCCGCGTGTGCTTAGTGTGCTGGGCGCCGTATCCGACTGTGACTGTGACTGGAATCGCATGAAAGTGAATCAATTTGTTGGCGGGGCTGTGCGGTATACAAAACAAACAAAAAAGTGCTGCGAAAGTGATCATTTACGGACGGTGTCTTTATATTGGTGCGGACGGACGAACCAACCCCGGACCGCAACCCTCCAACGGCGGAGATAGTCAGGAAAATGCGGTGAACACGTCCACCTGCACCGCAGATACGGATGACGCAGATGGAACCACAAGCCCAATCCTAGTGTCCGACCGCGGGGAGCGAAAGAGAGAGAGAGAGAGAGAGAGAGTGAGAGCGTGAGATTGAGTGATGCTTTTTTTGCTTTGCCTCCGACGGCGGAACGTGTGTGTGTTCTGGTGCGGGTGTTGCGGAGCATTTTCGTGTGCAACCTAAACGAATTGCCCGTTTGAAGTGGGTTGTCAATAATCGATTTACTAATAGTGACAAACGAAGCAAAGGCGCAGGTACTCCCCCGTGAAGGAACCGTACCCGAAAGGTGAAAGCTTGTGTGTGTCGTTGTGTGCGTGCGAGTGTGTCTGCGTGTATGAAGAGCAGCTTCGAAGAGCGGAGCTAGTGATCAATTAAAAAATGATAGCATGGGCTTCTGCTGCTATGTGGAATACCGCCGATGAAACGATATGAGCACGTATGCGTACACTGCAGGCTGTTGGGAAATACGAAAACAATGTACGAGATGTGGTGTTGGATAGTAATTCTGCAATTTTTCTTGGCGGAAGGTAAGTCCGACGAAATTTATTGCGCCTTGATTGAATTCTCAATACTCGAGCCACTCATAAAAGCCCCTGCGCGGTCTCCTTCTTAAGTAACACGTTTTCATGCACTCACACGAATATTCCCCCAGAGACAAGGTTTAGTTGGAGAACACATTAACAGCAGCGGCATTTTAAATGATCTTAATTGATTTTGACTATTAAGATTAAAAGTTCTTGAGATATGACAGTGGATATCTTAGATGCCTTAGATTGCTATTGTTACTACAGCTCTTTAGACAGATTGCTATGCTGACACAGTTCTACGTTGCTATGGGCAGCAATTCCCACTTCCACAGACTATCAGATCTTGCTCGGAGGTACCAAAATCTTAACACAGTCTAATGTATTTGTTTGCAGCACATATTGAACTGCGTTTAGATGAACCTTACACAAATTCAGTACAAATTGCATTAATGAGCCCTTTGCACTCAGCTATCCCATCAAGTAAGGTGCATACACAAAATTAATTATATCTTCAACCCATTTTTAATCCTTTTAATGTAAAACTCTTGTAAATAAATAAATGAATACTTTGAAGGATTCCAGATATCGCAGAGTTTGGAGTTGTTGTTGGAGAATAGATAAGTGTTGAAATTGTGATCGAAAAAGCGCACATAATGCAAAAGGATAAAAATATAAAATAAGAAAAAATATAAGGATAAAAATCGCATAATTCATTTACAAAATCACGACGCCACATCATCCAGATCAACATGGGTTTTCACACATCAATATCAGATGTGAGCAGCTTTTCCATTCCTAATCACAATAATTCTGAATAAATTATTAGGAAATTCAAGCAATGTAACGCCTTTTTTATTTTGTTGTTTAAAATCATTTTGAATAACAAGTTAACTTTGCTGAAATTGATGTAATAACATCTCATATTAGCATGTAAAGCTCTATAATACCCATTAAGTGGTGGAGTCAAAGTGCGTGAGATGTTTTGCATGATGAGGAATTACAGCATTTTTCATCCATTCTTGAACAGTTCCCAGAGTTACATGAATTTATTCCAGTAAATGATGAATGGCTTCTCCAATATGTTTAACGCGTCAGATTGAATACTTCCAATGACCCAATTGTATCGACTTGTTCGAGATCGATCTTTGAACTACACATAATAACCGCTTCAAGAATGGGTGGAAGGATTTCATTGTTATTTTTTTAATATTTATTTATTGGATTAACGGCCTGGCCGTATTGCTTGAGGATTTCATTGTTGAGTGGGACGAACTCAAGTAACTCTGGGAATTCATTGTTGAGTGGGGCGAATTCATGTAACTCTGGGAACTGTTCAAGAATGGATGAAAAATGCTGTATATTCCTGAAGTATTTGTACTGCACGTGGTACATGGATTGAGAGGGAGCTCTGCCACCGAAATGCAAATGTAAACTATTCGGACATTAAAGCTCACATCTTACACTATCAAATACTTCAACTAGTTGTAAAATATCGTTAAAAAATCCAAAACGTTCACGTTCACTTTCGCTCGATCTCTTAAGAGGGGCGCGCTTCATTAAGCGTGCCTGATCTGATCAGAACGCAGCGGTCGTACCCGACGGCCAATAACGACGGGTTATCGATCACACGCCGCGCGCCGCGTGGAATTAATTTCGTAAATTTACCTTTTACCCACCTGGTACTGTGTTGTCTTCGTTCGCTCGTTCGTGCGCGCGCGAAGAATTCGCTTCAGGTATCATGCTGACGGAGGTGCGGGTGCCCAAGCACACGATAAAGGGGCACGCGGTGCGATTGGAATGTCACTATGACATGGAGGGCGAGGCGCTCTACTCCGTCAAATGGTACAAGGATGGGCGCGAATTTTATCGATACGTGCCGAGGGACGACCCACCCGGGACGGTCTTCCCGCAGCCGGGCGTTCTAGTCGATGTGAGTAGGCCGCTTGCCGCGATCCGCGGCTGGAGTGAGTTGTTTGCGATGACCCGTTTGCTTCTTCTTCAGCTGGCGAACTCGACCAGCGAGCAGGTGGTGTTGGACCCGATCGATCTCTCCTCGAGCGGCAAATATCGGTGCGAGGTGTCCGCGGAGGCGCCCTCCTTCCAGACCGTCTCGGACCACGGTGAAATGCTGGTAGTCGGTGAGTATGCCGGAGTCGGAACACCGCCCGGAACGCGATTGTGTGACTGGGGGTCTTTTCCCCTTGTTCTTTGTTGTTTCTCGCTTCACACGGAATGCACGCGGACGGATGCAGTGCTGCCGGAGGAGGATCCGTACATTACGGGTGGCAAGCCGCGGTACCAGATCGGCGATATCGTGCGCGTAAACTGCACATCTGGCCGCTCGAAGCCGGCGGTCCGGCTGACGTGGTACATCAACGGGGAGGAGGCGGACGGGTCGCTGGTGAAGCGGTTCGAGCCCGTCGTGTCCGGGCTGTCGGACAAGCTGGAGACCTCCATACTGGGACTCGAATTTCGTGTCAAGCCAAAACATTTCAAGCGCGGCGATATGAAGCTGAAGGTAGGTAGGCCGGCGGCGCGGCGGAGGCACCAAGAAAAATGTCTAAAACATGCAAATTTCTCCTTCTCACACACACACACACACACATCCAGTGCCTCGCTACAATCTCGACCGTGTACTGGAAGAGCAATGAGGAGAGCGTCGAGGGCGAAAAGGTGCAGAAAGCGCCAATGCTCGAGTCCCGACGGGCCGTTTCCAGCGACACGCGAGCGGACCGGGTTCAAGGTGAGTAAGCACGAAGGTGCCTTCTTTATGGCGCAAATTTCGCGCTGTCTTCCAACCGTGTAACCGTGTGTGTCCTTTTGTTTCCTGCCCCGGCTGTGCGCGGGTGCGTTTTCTCGTTCTGCAGCGGCGAGCGGCGATGCACTGACGAATAAATATTCATCGGGGCTGAATTTTACATTGCGCTGGCTGCTCGCGCTGTCGCTGGCCGCGGTGAGTCCGCTGCTCCGGTCGGTGGGGCCCTAAACGCGCGCGGCCTACACGCGGCCATACACGACACACAGACGAGTCCGGGCGCGCGAGCACGAATCCGTGAAACGAATCGCTCTCTCTCTCTCTCTGTCTGTCTCTCGCTCGCTCTCTTCAACTATAACAATTTTATTATCATTCACTGTAATACATTCCGTCCCGCGAACGGGTCGACCCTTTTCGACCCGCCACCCCCGCGACTCCGAGCGCGCGCGCCACCCCCGCTTCGGGCCGGCCAATGTCCTAGACCGCAGAAGCAGAAATTAAACGCGACGCTGGGCAGTCGATTTGTGTTGGGGAAAGATGAAGCGCATATCACGCCATTGTTCGATTCCGCTGGCCTGGTGGGCGACGGCGACCCTGTCCCGTTGACTGTGCGACCTCGAGCAACCCCCTCGGTGACCGACTGCAGTACAACAGCTGGTGCACCAGGACGATCGTCG
>KZ068735.1:188331-199793 GCA_002091845.1 Anopheles cracens
TAGTAATAAGCCGCCGGTAATCTTTACCCGTGGTAGCCCTGTTTCGTCGGCATCGGTTTGGAATAGTTTCATATTTCAATAGATTATTTACTTCGGCGGAACACGTTGCGACTTTTATGGCCATTTGTCAGCCGAGAGCGCTGTTTCGCGTACACAGTACCACCGGGTGCCGATGCGCTTTGCTGTGGCACCGTGTTGGGCATGAATTTATAAAAGCTCACCCGTGTGCTAGGTGCCAGGCATGGCGTTCGAGCACTCTCGCATCGCGCTACGGACCACCGGCCCTCACGTGCTTCCGAGTTTATGTGCTTTAAACGCACGGTCGGCCTGGTCGCTTTGAACGTTGGCACGGCGATCGATACGATTCGGGATCACGCTCGTCGTCGTCGTCGTCGCTCGTAGATATCGCTCGAAATCGAATTAATGTCCGAACGGGACTGATGGACACAGTTGTAGCGACAAACGGCAGCCTTGCCATTGGGCGGGATCTCTACCGGGACCCACGGAGGATGGGGTGGGGTCGCTCTCACATAAAAGTTGATTCGATCAAATAGAATTTGAAATCGCACCGGAATCGCCCTAGAATGGACCGTAAAGAGAGCCATTTATTGGTTTGAAGGAGGTAAATTTGATTTCTCTGCAATTGAGTTTATCGATCAACGGAGCACGGCGCTGCTGGCTGCTGTTGCAACAGTCGGACGTTAAAAATAAAATTTGCTGAATTCTTATCGCACCGCACGTCCCGGGGGCTGCGGTGAGCGTCTGTAATCGCATAAGTGCAGCTGGTAGCTCGTCTTGAAAGGATACTTAATCTAGTTTGGGAAGGAACGGATCGGGCCACCCCGTACCAGGTTGGGGCTATACAGCACGACTAGCATCATAATTAGGAGCGCGGCAGCGGAACCGGAAGGGCTCATCCTGCGTCTGTAATGACGTGCGCATATAGGTGTGCGAATCATCATTATCTATGCGTGTAGCACACAAACGCACGCGCCCGCGAAGAGTGCGCCATCCTGCTTGGGAAGGCATCCGGCGGAAAATCAAGTTAGGAGGATTCACAAAGCTTGTTCTAGTAATTTATTCATTTGCCGTAAATTATTGCCCCGAATTTGTCAGCTCCGCGGATGGAGCTGTTCCTTGCCGCCGGTGGAGTGGTTTCGAGTCTTATTTGCATGCAATGCGGCGTGCGCTATTGTTGCGGTGAATACGTCGGGCGTAATTTCAAGCCAGCCTCCCCCCGTACCAGAAGGAGGAAGCCACCAGCCCGATCCAAATTGGATTATTTTTCATGTTTCAGGCAAAAGGCGATACACAATGAAACGTGTTAATATGACAAATTACTCCGGGGCACACCCTGCGCCGCCGTCGCCCTGGCGATACCTGATACCCGACTGGCAACGCCGCGTGAAGGTGCGTCCTTCCGGTGTGCGACGTGGCTCCGCGCAAAGGTGAAAGTTTGCTGCTACTTTTCTTGGTGCGCTCTAATAAAATATTTTATTCTGTCCCCTCTGTGCTCCTTGAGCGTGTCGCTGCACGAGGGTGCGCGAGGTGACCTGGTGGCGCAGGGCCAAAGGAATCAATTTATCTTCTTCT
The DNA here is from genome assembly GCA_002091845.1 of Anopheles cracens. NCBI lineage: Eukaryota > Metazoa > Arthropoda > Insecta > Diptera > Culicidae > Anopheles > Anopheles cracens. The sequence goes on from KZ068735.1 coordinate 189,925, forward strand.
GCCCGCAACTCTTCCACTGGGCGTCTCGCTGTTGTACACTATTTTTCCACTCCTTGTGCACTGCTGCTGCTGCTGCTGCTGCTGTTTGGGGATGCAATTTATATAGCTTACCTTGCCGTGCGGTTTCAATATCTTCTCAATGTCGTTTTCTAGCGTCGTCTCCGATAAGCTCCTCTCTCAACTCGTGCTGCAGTGTGGAGGTGTATTAATGTTTGCACCAGCTAACTAACTTGCGTTCCGGATGTTCTCGTTCTCGGCCCTGCGTTACCCTGAAAGCAGAGACGCTCATTAGAGATTGCACGGCCGGGTACGATTGCACGAGATAACGCAGCCATGCCAAGTGATCCGGGCGATTAACCTTTGCACGAACGGTACGTTTGACATTTCACGTGAGATCCAAGCGGGCGTCAGGATCGTTTTACAGCGGTTTTTCGCGTGACATTTGCTACACCAGAACGAGAACCATTTTCCGATCGCGCCGACGCCCACTTGATCCCGATCACGCCGGGAGCCGGGCAAGCGAGACTTATTGCGGCTGCCCCTGCTGTGCCCGAAAGTTTCCTTCATTCACTTTTATGACGTGCCATGTAAAACTGCTGCGGTACCGGAGAGTTAAGGGTTATTTACGATCAAAGCTGCCTCGCCTCGCCCGCCTGAGGCGTGTGTGTGTGTGTTCTTCACACGTGCGGGCACCATTCTCGTTCGATTTCGGTGTTCGGTTCCGTGTGGTGTGGTTGTTACACAAATGTTGTGCTCGGTGTGTGTGTGTGTTTGCATGTGTACGAGAGGTATGGTTGATTTGCGGGGTTCATTATGGGGAATCGCTCGCCGGTACGAAGAAAAAGGTACCGATTTGGCATGGGCAAAATAACGATTGTTCTACAACAACGAAATCAGTTCACGTACTACAACCTCTTCTCATGCATATCATCGGGTGGGTGAATGTTGGTAACTTTTCCCATTGCCTGGCGCATGAAAAATTCAATATCTGACATTGTTCCAAAGTTTTCATTTTCTTTTATAACATCACGTCCACGCACTGGAAAGCGTTCACCGGGAGCGGGCGCCGTGTCGAGTCGAGCGTGAGACAGAGCCGTACGCGGCCGGGGTCGTCAGTCGGTCGGGCAGAAGGACGACCCTGAGACACAGCCGAAGATGCAGAATTGGGGGGGTGGCGATTGGCACGGTGCTGAGGAAACACTGCGGCAACCGGTTTCCATGGGGCGCAAAAGATAACGCGAAAAGAAAGGGAAAAGCTGTGAATATTCTACAAAGTTTTCTTCATTGAGCGTAGGTTTCCATCTCCCCCTCCTTCCCCTCAACCTCGTCGGCCCCCTCTAGGTTTCGATACGGAACTGCGCATCTGTTGGCGAAAAAACTTTTTTGATTGACGTTAAAACGAGAGAAAATGGAATTCACTTGCTTTTGCAGAAACTTTGCACGAAAGAAAAGCTCGCAGCGAGTCTCGGTGTTGAAATACCCGCCACCGTCGAATCTTTTCGGCACAGCAGAAAATACGCCCGGTGAGAACTCACACACACACACACACATCCTCACGTCCATATTTGTTGCGTATTGCGTACTTTGGTTGGGAACGAATTCTAAGCGTAACGCTAACGCAAAGGGGATTGGGAAGTGGACATGAAGAAGCCGCATGTCTATCGCCGAACAGATAAACGCGAGGCATATTCCCAGGGAAAACTTAAACAATACTGTGATACGGTGTGCATGTGTTGCTTCAACACACCCCCCTCCGGTTTCAAATAGTTTATTGAAGATTTTCTGTTCATGGAACAAGCAATAGGCGCTGTATGAATCGTTCGAATTGGAAGATGAAATCATTTACATCACATGTAGGCAGTGGCAACAGCGACAATAATCGATTGGAGGCATCGTGTCACTCCGATCAAAGCACCGGAACGATATGAATCGCTTTCAGCATGGGAGAGCACACACTGGACTCTTGGACCGCTGGGAAAAGAGTTCCGTTTCGGACCGTCCCTTTATGGAGGTTAAAGAGTGCGTGCGTATCCCGGGCTTTTCCTGGTGAGGTACCTGCAGAGGTATCAGTCGAAAGATTCCCACAATTGAAAAACTTTTCACATTTTTCCATGTTTGATGATAGAGAAAGAAGGCAGCAGAACTTTAGATTGATTAAAAACTTCCACCGTAGCAGCAGTAAAGCTGGAACCAACCCTCCTGCATGCGGGTAAGAGACTGGTACATCTCTGGCGTGCTTTTTTTTGCTCATCGAATTCTTCTCATGACCAAAAACTAACTCGAGCAAACGCTAAGTGCAGCGAAGATCCGAACCGGTGTGCAATGAAGGGGGATACATCCAGCGAGCAGCGCCGGGAGGGAAGGACACGAAAGACCGGCCCCGGTCCCGGTTCGGTACCGAGGAAGTTGTGGTGCGTCAGAATAAAGTTAACTGAACTCCATTAACAATCAATCAACTCCGGCGACTGAAAAGTGTTGGCGGAGTCGAATGGGATGATTTATAGCCCGTAGTGATGGTTTACCGCCAACTGCAACACCAAAAGGAAACCGGGACCGGCGCGGACCGGTAAAAGAAAGACCAGTTGCCATATTTCTACATCAAAAGTTGCCCGGTAATACTTTCTTGCTCCTCGGGCAGCAGCAGCAGCAGCAGCAATGATATTTACCAGCAATTCTCCACAGAGCAGCCGGTGGGAGCAGCAGCGGATAAGTGCAACAGTTGAATCGGGCGCTTATGTGCCCGTGAGAACGAACGAATAGCCCCCGCGTGAGCATGAAGGATACGCGTACGAAAGTGGAAAGTTTTACTGCGTATTATTTATTTTTGAGCCGAAATAATCCACTGGGTAGCTCAGCACAACAAATCCGTCATAATAGTTGATGGAGTTATTGATGAAAAGGTGCGCTGCTACTTAAAACAGAGGTTGTATTATGTGATGTGTAATAGTATGTGTTGGATAAATATTGGACGCAAGTTCTGTCGAATGTGATTCAAGAAATGAATTAAGTATAACAGTAAGTCAACATGGTAGCAAACCACCTGAAAATGATTGTTAACAACGTGAAGAGCTCGGCAACGCACGCATATTATCGTAAAGCTAAGCCTACTTTAGTTTTTAAATAAACTTAGTAAGCTTAAAATAAAGATTTACATCGAAAAAACGAGTCAACTGAACAGCATTTACATCGTTTCAACTCCAAAAACTAGACCAATTAAATCGTCTTTTCTTCATCGCAGCCATATTTACTGGCTTGACTAGTGTTCACTAGCAATCTGTCAACTGTTTATTGCAAAAAGTGTGCTATTACCATGTCCTACCGCTACAAAATAAATATATCATTCACCAGCTTAACATCCAATGCTCGGTAGTATTCCAGGATCGTTTCGTCGCAGGATGATCGTTTTCCGCATGTAAAAATATTTGTGTGAGCTGTGACAGAACGCTCCAACTAAATGCAAATTGTGTGGCGCTGCTGTTTGCCTGCAGCAGAACGGCTCGATTGTACCTCTTGTTAGTTTTGTAGTTGCACCGAAACTCGAAACGATCGAACGATAGTGGAGGCAGGCCAGCCCAGACTGATCCGAGGTTGAAGCGAGCTGGGTGCGAGAAGCGTATTTAGCAAATAAAGCAGTGTTTGCAAGTGTCTTTGCATAACTGCCATCTTCAATTTGGTTTCCTTTCGATTGCATTCCCACCCCGCCAGTCCACCAGCGCACCGGGTAGCTCACGCAAATGAGATAGTGTTTATTTTCTTCGCAAGTAATACACAGCAGCTACCCGTATTTATCGTCATCCTCACCATCTTACCAACGTCGTCGTCGCCGGTGCACGTTGATAATGCCAAGTGATAACAAAGAAACAATTCAAAAGTATAATATGGTAATATAAATGCATTCGTTTCATGCAAACCATGTCTTGGCAGACGAGGAGCGTGCAGCAGAGCAAACTTGTCGCCCAACGCGTGTATCTCGGAGAAATCAATACAAAAGCACCCGTGTAAGTCCCTGCTTCTATGGCAGTGCGCGCTAGAGCCGTGCAGAGCGGCCGGCACTCCGGAAGGATCACACTGCACACTGCCCGGAGAATGCATCGAACAGCTGCATACGGTGCTGCATGCACACGGAATAATTAAATAAGGAGTAAATAAGGAGACGGTGCCGCATGAGCCGGACCAGCGGAAGAAAGGATCAGAGCATACATAGCCAGCTGCAAATAACTGGGATGTTTTTATAATGCACTTATAGCTGAGCTGAGTGCTGTCATTTCAGTTATATTCCTCATTTGGCGAAAGTTCACCCGGCAAGCACCTATAAAGGGATACGAGTAGTCGAGAAAGTTGGCGTATGAATGTCCTGTTCCAGGATCCCCTACCTGACAGTCTGCACCGGTCTCACCGTCAACCGAGGGTTGTTTGTCCGGATGGTTTGTGCATACTTTGCTCGTGCAAACGAGGCTTAGTGGAGGGTGTTTGTAATGGGTGCTAGTAGTGGCAGTAATCAATCCCCATGCTGCATGACTATTGAAGTGGTCTGTCTAATACATCAAAACACGTTGCAGAAAGCAATGACGGCAACGCTGCTGGTGGTGTTGGTCGTGGTCGTATCGCATATCCTCGGTAGATTAATTTTATCGTGATCACTCTCATTACGGACCCGTTTCCTGCCACCCGCACGGCACCACCGGAAGGTACTGGATTGAACTGCGCGTTCGTTGCGCGATTAAGGCCGGGTATGCGATGATGTATGCGCAAAAAGTCACATTACCGCGATGGAAACGATTTATCTTCCTTTATTTTCATTCGATTTATATTTATTTTGTTCTGCGTCGCTGCGCTCCGATGTGCAAAATCTTGATGTGCTGCGGTCGTCCTCGTCGTGGCGTCTTCGTCGTCGTCGTCGTGGGTGTTCTCATATATCACGGATCGCTAACAGGCGAACAAGAAGCAGCGAATCTTGAGCACGGCACAATGAGGCCTCCCCGTCGTCAAACACGCACCGGCGGAGCGGATACCCACTCCCATTGTGGCATTGTGGCAAGAGGCACGAGCGGGTAAACACCAGAAGGAGTGTAAAAAGAGATGATTGATTATCGTGTTGCGCGTTTCGGTTGGTGGTAGTGGGTAGGGCGAGTTCGGGGTGTCGTGCGTGAAAGTGAGACAAATTAAGGAGTTTGAGGTTTTGTCATCAGAGACGCGAGAAAAGATGCTCCAATGACACACCACCATCACCAAACCGGTTGCCTGTGATGGATTGGGCGAGGCGAGAGATAGAGAGCGCGAAAGACGGAATGAACGGAAAATTTGTTTCATATTTACAGCAATTTTATACTGTTTGACGCATTCCGTCGCTGTTGCTAGGCAACGCACGCGACACCTGCCTGTCTGGCTGTCTGCTGGATGTGACAGGAGCGAGCAGCCAAGATGAAGCAACTCCAAGGAGGCCATGGTAGGTAGTTTGCGAAAAGTTGTTCCACTCATCCGCTTTCCTGCGCCACGCAAATCGAGCATGAAGCGATGTGGTAGTAGCACAGTAAAATACAGAGTCTTTTTTTCGGTGTATGTATGTGTGCACTATTATCGCAGCTGCTCGCATTCCCACCGTTGCGCGATGGCAGAAGAAGTGATAAAATGCATTATCTCCAGCGCCCGCCTCACTTGGGATGAGGCTCATTTGCAATCGGTGCCTTTTCAACCTCGATCATGGATGCTGCTGCTGCTCGGCAGGATGCGAACTTCGGCAGGCGCCACCACCGGCAGGCAACCTAGCCGCCCTCGACTCCCCACTGTATACATCTGCATTAAAACAACAAATTAGCATGGTACTTGCGCATAATGAAGGTAAAACACCGACCGAAACGCGAATAACATGTATTCCAGGTTTTTGTTTAGCTTTCGGTTGCTGGAGTTCATTCTTCTGCGTGTTGGTCCTTGCGATCGGGGTGGGTGGGCAGCCTTCTGCATATCTTCTTGCCATTCGCGCAGTTGCTGCTCGGGGGAGTACACTCATGCAACGCTTTACAGATGTATTGTCTGGCGGATGGCTTCGGGATGGGATTTGGGTTCGGGAACCGTTGATGGTACGCGCGTGCCGATAGGTACGGACTTCGCTCCGAATGCATTTTAGTAAGGATTCCCGCCTCATGGCGCTCATGATTGTGAGTTGTCACATGACGCCGCGTTTGGCCAGGGCGTCTTGCTAAAAGATCCGTGCTAATGGGATGCACTTTTTGTAAGGCAGTGTGTATCGGGCGGTAGCAACAGCAGCAGCAGCAGCGAAACTCAATTCGGCACACAATGCATTTCGCCGCCAGACAAAAGCACTATAATTTCATCAAGTATTGGGTTGATGTGGCGAATTTGTCGTATCCGAATCCAGGCAGCAACGGCAGCATCCCGCACGGACTGGCAGTACGTTCGTTTCTACGTTTTTCTTCTCTCTGTTCCACGAATAGCATACTTTTATCAATATTTTTTAGGTGTGGTCGTAAATTAGAACCGAATTCCGTTATTACACTGTAAAGCAGGCACGTCCACCGACGAGGGAACGAACGGTCCGACTTCGCCTCGTCCTCGTTCGTGCGGACTTTTATGAGCGACCTTTTCCGTTTCTAATTTACCGAGAAACAAGAAAGCGGGCAAGTTCGGTCCCGTACCGACCCCGCGCAGGTTCGGCTGTGGGGCGCCGCACAGAAACACAAAATGACTAACCCTCTTGTGCAGTAATAAAACGTCAAAATTCAATGAAAAGGTAACGAGCGGGTCTTTCATGTTTGCATTTCGGTCTAATGCTCGGTGTGTTTTTATTCCCTGCCCTGGCTGGTTGGTTTACGAGAGCGGGAGGCCTCTGGTCTGCTGCTGCTGCTGCTGCTGCTGGATGTCCATTATTATGTTCTCTCTGTGCAGATCTGTCTTTATTGCGATCTCTGTGCTTGTTGGAGCGACTTAGTATCGTTTATAATTGTTTATATGATTATGATTATATGTTTCGTCGTAATTATCATCGAAATCGTTGCCATTTATTTGATAATTTAACTTGCTTCCTACGACTTACGGCACCGTCTTCAAGACATTGCCGAAGGTTACATCTTAACGATCGCGAACTGAACGATAGGTCCCTGCTCGTGCATGTTGTACATGCACACTGCGACATTCGCTTCTATCATTGAGCCATGATTGACAACATCATTAATATTTCTCCGTAACTTCCTCCACGCAGCGTTGGCTTCAAAGGATTACTGGTGATGGAAGAAACATGTAATGAGAAATGTGCCTTAAAAATCACTGGTTCAGACAGCAATACTGGCTGCCTCCAGAATGCAAAACCGATGTATGACAAAATGAACCGAAATAGAAACAAGCGCGTTCCAAATTTGTTCCCGGAACTCAATTACGCCGGCAAGTCACCCACGGTTTAACGAAGACAACACGGGTATCAATAATGGCGAAATATTAGCGGCAGCAACACGATAGCTCTCCCGTGCTAGAGTATTGGAGCGAGCAAACATAATAGCTATAGCATTAAAAAAAGTACGAACCTTTTCGAAATGTAACGAAATCTAACAGCTGCCAGCGCTGATAGACTTTCATTGTTATCAGTCGATATTGGCCTGCAAACTAAATTAGATTAGTGCTGCCATATGACAACGTGAGCGCTTATGCAAGCGAGTTTCCCGGATCCGTACACCCATTCGATACGTATGGATAAAGTTGGTCTAATCTTTTAATGCACTGTTGGCTCAACCTAATCTCGACAATGCGGTTAGTGTCAGGAGGCAATGAACGGATAAAATCCGCCGGCGCAACCGTTCACAGTGTAGGAAGAGAAAAACTTTCGCCCTCTCCCCTTGCTCTTATTTTACTGCTCACATGGCCGCACACGACGTGGTTTGATTGCGGGAAAGGTGTCCAAATGAATTCCATCGATCAACTTTAACCACGGCAAAACGTAAGCGTTACCCCGAACGGCAGCCACACTGCTGAATACCATTTGCTATTCAGTCCGTCTGGATGGTGCTGTTTTTTTTCTTCTTGCTGTTCGTAGCTAGTATATCCGTTCTTTTTTTGTAGCATATTGCCCGAGAACATAAATCATTGTTAAAGTTAAAGTAGTTTTCGTGTGCGTCCATGGGAGATAGTTTTCGATCGTGCCAACCAGAAACCCATCAGTAGCCGAACGCCGAATCGCCTGAATCGCCGATTCACTCTGTCGGGAGAGTTGTACCCCCTTCTGGTTCTTCCACTTTCGACTGCCCCGGGTCTACAGCCACCAGCAGCAGCCAGCAGCAACGCAGCGATTGCAATCAGCACCCTGAATGTGCTCGAAATTCGCACACACTGCACTCGAGGAAATTTCTGCGCTCAAAGCAGGCTGGAGGCAAAGCAAGCAGCGGGATAGCAACAACAAAAAAATCACCCAGCCTGCTGCCACACACACATATTCCTGCTATTCTGAGACGTTTCGTAACCGGGGAAAGGTTTGCCGGAAGATGCTCATATACCTCACCCGCGGCCGGTTCGAAGGAGGAGGAAGCTGCTGAGTGGGTGGTTTTTCCTTTTTGGAAATGGTAACGGGCTCGAGTGTGTGTGTATGTGTGCGTGTGTGGTGCCGCTTCGCTTCGGCTGCATGCGGGCGAAGAAGTTTATGTGCCAAGTGTCGTGAAAAGCGATGAGAGTTATGATTATGTGCAAACTTTGATGCTGATGTGGAAAATAAATACGGAAAAGCTGGTGGAACGAACCACAGGACCAGGGTTGGTAAAGGGAGAAGGCTTGGGCCCCGGGCGAACCTCATCCGAAAGCACCGAAAGCTACGGCGCCAGCGGAAGCGGCTAGAGTGTTCCGCAGATTATGTCATTGTTTAGCAGCATAACACACGCCGATGACGACCACGATTCCGCCAGGCGCGAAAGAGTGAAAATGGAATATTTATGGTGTGGACTAATTTGCATAAATTCTGTTAATTAACAATGTGGTTTGTAAATTAATGTCCCGGAATGGGCCACGGGAATGGATTTTCTTGCGAGGTGTTCGTGTTCGTGGTTGCATTCTACGAGACATGGGTGGCCGACGGTGGCTATTAGACGCGTTGCGTTCCGGTGTGTGTGCGGAGGACGGGCTATCGCAGGCGGCCGGAAATTCACGCCACCACCAACACCACCAACAGCCAGCCACCAGTGCAGCGCAAGCAGGCGTTTTTGATGTACGACATCGAGTGAGTTATATTTATCAGCAGTCATCGATAGCTGATTTCAGCTTGTCGACAACGATTAGAGATGCTCGGTCGGGCAGGCTCTCTGCTTGCGTTGTGGAAGCTGTGATGCTGAAAATTCCTTGCAAACCTACGCCAGTGCTGCCGCTCTCGACAGTGCATTAGGTATGTGATGTCCGGCAGCGGCACAGGAGGCGGCGGCAGCGAAGGCAGAGGCATAATGTAACTGCTCTGCAACCGACAGCTGTTTATCTTGGCAACGATTCCCATCGACGGCAAAGTGCACTTCACACAGACACACACACAGACACACACTCACACAGCAGTCCGGAATGGATGCAGCCATCGAACTGTTAAGAACAAAACCAATATTTGAACGGCAACCATCGTATTAAAAGGCTTGTGGCTTGAACGAGGTGCAAAAACTTACCACACTGGTGCGCCCGGGCCGAAGCTGCCGGAGGGATGCTGGGATTATCTCCGTTTACTTCCACATCGTTTCCGAACCGCAATCTACGGCAGTTTTGCAGACCTACTTTCACTCACCACACGGCTCTGCCCGGTGCAAAACGGAAAATGCACTCGATGCGCCTCCCACTGTAACAATGGCGGAGGAGAATATGGAGATGGTTAAAAATTAGCGCTTTTGAGAAACATGTTT
>KZ068735.1:208732-219165 GCA_002091845.1 Anopheles cracens
TCCATGAGCGGGTAGGGTAACCGGCACCGAGATGGCTCAATGCGAGAGCACTAAGGAGTGCTGCTGTTGCCAGCATCACTCGGGTATTGTTGTTCGCCAGGGGAAACGAACGAAACAAATTGAAAGGGAAAAAACGAACGGCGAAGGGTGGTTTTTGCCTTCACCCGTTCCTGTCGAATTCTACCGGAATATCAATTTCCTTTTGCAAGCAAGAAGCAATCTACAGGGACACGCCGAGCGTTCGAATCGAACCCGGAGTCGTTCGTCGATGAGTGTTTTCGTGGATGTGTTGGTGGGTAGTATTTCTGTGCTTCTTATACTGCTCGGAAAACTCCCACCCATATTACCGCTTCCCGTCCGTACGCGGTGCTAGAACAATGAGGCGCTGCTGCTGCTGCTGCGCGAATAAATCGTCTTTGATGTTTGCTGTTCATTGTAACGTTTTATGAGTAAATTTGTAAACCATTTACAAACATACTGCTGTAGGTATTTGTTGTTTACTCTGTCCGTTCCGCAAACTGGGTAGCAAGTAATATCTCCGTCGTCGGGATGTTTCTTGCTGCCAGAAATCCTAACCTTTCAGTTTCTAGAAACGACTACTGGATGTGCGGTCTCGTTTCGCTTGGGGAGGGTTTTGTTTTCGTTAAATTCAATACGCCCATATAATAAGACACGCTACACAAAATGAGCTAAAATGTTCCATGACGTTGAGTGACATATTGCATGTGGCATCGATTGACCAGTCGAGACCCCTTCGAGTAGAAAACCAAGAAAGAGAGGTCGAATTTGGCATCCTCCCGAGAAAAGGTACGCATTCGAGCATGAAGGCTAGGTACATCTGTGGTTGATTGAGAACGCTGCGGTTCTGTTTGCGACCGTTAGCCGTAACTTTTGCTGCGATGCCTTTTTCTATTACGCGCCCCACCACCAGGACGCGCCACGAGTCGATTTCAATTATGCTTTGTTTTGGGCATAATTTTAAAATCCCCCTGTATTGATTTTGTGCTTTCCGTTTCAATTTGCTTTCGATGTACAAGCTTAGGCGATATCGAATATGTCGAATCATATTTTTGGGTTTCCTTCTAGCGCAGCCATTTTTGCTCACGCTGTTCACGCTGTAATGAGAAAATGTCACTCAAAGTCGGATTATTATTTGGTGCTCCAATACATACCAGCACCAAGAACCGTTACGAATATCTCGCTGAAACTCACAAACAACTTAAGTGATTTGAATGCATTCATCTTAGTTTCAACAAGGTTCAAAACGTATAACAGTTTTGGAAAGTTCACTAGAACAGTGTGAAAATCGTTTGAAACTAAAACTTTATCATGATTTCATTGTCCGCCAGAAGATGGCACCACACTATCCTGGTTTTTGTGCTGAGATTTGTGAACAAATTTGAACAGAAAACCCGGATAGCCGGTTCCTTATCTCTAACTCTGTCAAAGACGATACAATACGCCAATCCATCGTATGAAAAAATCTCCTTTCGCAAATAGTTCAAAATTCAATAGAAAACGTCCCGCAAAGTATAGCACAACCGTAATAATCACAATGTTCGGATCACAACTTCGGAATGCATTAAGGGAGTAGTTTTCTCTTTTTTCAAGATGGCTATGATCGTAACTGTACAATTCCAAAATATCACTTTAAGATCTCGAATAGTTTATTCCAATTGTAGCTATTCTAACAATGAACTGCATTATATTTTATGGTCGGCACAAAGATTTGCTGATTGGACCAGTCAGTGAAATAACTGGAATTGTAGTCATTTCAGCTAGTTTCTCGCCTATATGTTTCTCCCTACAACCATCCGTCATTCAGCGGTCACACTATCAGCACCGTTCAAGGACCAATGAAGGATTTTTCTAACTCTTTGGTGCCTGGCGCTGGGACTGGCCTGGGTGGCGATATTTTCTATGTTCTAGGAACAAGTTCTACTTTTATTATTAATATATTGACAAAATCACCTCACTTCTTCTTTCGGGAGCGTTGCTCAGACACGTCCGTTCAGCTCGAGCGCTCAACACCTCTCTGATTCCATATTGGCCGTGTTTGTATGTATGTCAGTGATTGCATAATGATAGTGCTTTTCATGCATTTATATGGCCTCAAGATAATTTGATCAGTAAGTGTCGCTAATAAATCACATTGTAGTGAATGCTAGCCATTCCAAACATTACCTCAAGCACCATTTCTCACACCCCCAAGATCGAGAACGATCGCAGCCTTTGATCCTTGCTCGCAGCGGTTTCTTCATCTCGGCCTCACTTCAAAGTATGATCGACAGATTGCATGCATGCATTTCGAAACTGCCGGAACCCCACGGTTCGGCAGAAGTTGCACACAAAGCCGCGACGGAAAGTGCTTTAGAATAAATACGACGAGTTCATGGTCTGTGAAAATCTACACCACGACCGGAAACCGACCGTGAGAGTCCCCGAGCTGCCGGTGGAATATATGTGCGAGAAGCCGTATTAGCCGTAACGAGCCCGGGACTATCCGGCCGGAACGGAAAAGGGAGAACGCTTTTCTTTAGTGAAAATAAATGATGGGTTTCACTAAGAAGCAAGCGCTTCGCTTAAACGGGATGCTGCGGCTGTGTCTTCGTCGGCGTCGGCGTCGTCGTCGTCGTCGTGGCTGCGGCTGCTGCTGGTCCGTAAGACGTGTCAAGTTCAATTGAGCCTCTAAATCACTACCAAAACCACCAAAGCCACTTGCAAAAGCCCCGTCGCCGGCGCCCTCGGGGACGACGGCTGCCCGAACGGAGAAGTATTTTCACTTTCGGGTGCTTTCGGGGAACAAATTTAAATCGAGGATGAAATTGAATTTTCGCTTATCCTTCTTAAGCACAGTCAACGGTATTTTTTTCTTAAAAAAAACATCGACGAAAAAGGTCCTCAGTAGGCGCGGCACCGGCGACGATTATTTTTCCCGTTTTATGGCCCATCGCTAACCGGATGCGAGTTTTAATTGTACATTTGCACCCAGCCGGCCCAGCGGAAGATCTATTGTGCCGAATGCGCGTGGGTGTGTGCCTGGAGAATGGGCTCCCGAAACATTTACAGTCAACAGGGGATAAGCCGCAAATGCAGCAGTTTCAAATCATCCAAGTGCTGTTCGTGTGTGTGTCTGTGTGTTTCTGTCACCTTGGTACCATACGAAAGCGAAATGAGCTGAGCCGACGGGATTTGCCGAGCTGATGAGCTTCCTGCATGCCTCGGAGCGAAGACCGGAACTGTCGCTTACCTGACAGAGCGGCCGCACGGTGTGTAAGATGATTCAGTGCATCAAATAATTATATTCGTCTCATCGATTCCTCGCGTTCATGCCAGGTTCTGGCTAGTGCATGTATCCGTGTTCATGACTTGAGGATTGAGCAACGGCTTAGTAAATCATATATCACGGGCCCATAATCTTAATTGAAATAGCGCCGTGCGCTGTGAGAGGATGGTGGGAAACCATTACGCCTTCCCTTTGGGATAGAGGTGAGCACGGGAATCGTCTCATCCCAGTGATATGATATGACTGAGAGTTAAATGGAAGCCTCCTATCGGGTTATCAGTAGGCGCGTACAGTCACTATCGGAAAAGTGTAACAGGAATACAGGATACAGGCACAGATACAGGATTTTTTGTACAGTGAAACCTTGTTCTTAGTTGAAGAAATTTAGTTTGAAGCGGAGGTAAGTACCTAGTCAATCTTTAATAGAAGTTAGTAAATCCATGTACCATATGATTGCATTGTATTTATATAGCAATTCAAGTGTAGAGTGTTTCGCAGCTTTTGTCACCTACTGTACGCGTACGTCGCCTAAAGCCACGCGCATCGCGACACATCCTGCCAAAAACCCAAGCAATTTCTCGTCAATCGATACTGAATAGAAGACCACAGCCATCACGTCGTCCCGTCCAACCCGTTCAACGCACAATCGTGCACAAAGATCGCACAACACCGATAGCGAAGCGCGACGGAGGCGTTGTTGGCCTGTTGTTTGTACAATGGATCAAACTAAAACGCTGTTCCACGCCGGTGCAAATCTACATGCGGTGCACCGGCGGTATTCGCTTGTTTGAAAATTGTTACTGCACCACCGGCGCCAGGCTCCTCTGGCTGTCCTGGCTGTCCCGGCTGTAACCCGGGACGCGCTCTTGCATACCAAATTGGCATTAAATTATCGAGGCTTTCGCTAGCCACTGCGCGAGCGAACCCATCGGGTCGGGAGCAATCAAAGTGCGTTCCGATGGCTGCTGGCCTCGGCTGCTTTTTTGGCTCACCAGCAGTGTGCTTTCGGCAGCGCAAGCTGGCCACACGACACACATTGTTCGTTACTGTACCATGATCCACCAGTGAGTGATGCCATTATCGGGCCACGATGGGGGCGCCTGGTACACCTCCATGAGGCAGGTGAGTTTATAGAGCTTGGCGTGGTTTAGTTTGACTCGCTGCAAGCCGTCGAGATTTGGTTGGAGATGTGAGAACAGTAAAAAGGGAAACTTTTTCGAAAACAAAACAAAAATGGTGAATACAACGGAGAGAGAGCTCAATCGACGTAACTCAGTCTCTAAAATAGCGAGACGCTCTCGCCCTACGGTTCAAAGTAGGTTGGACAGAAAGGGGTGCAGGGCATTTGGTGGAACGTTTTCGTCCGAAATCACGTATCAAAATAAGACCTACTCTGATTAATGCTCTCCCAGGTGGATGGCGCACGATACCTTTTCAAGTCCCACGCTAGCCCCCTCCTCAACTAGGAGGGCCGTTCTCGATCGAAACAAAACCCTTCTGCCGTCCTATGCAAATATTTGGCTTCGAGAAGCGTATTTACCTTTCGTTTTAACTAAAACACATCCCGCATAGACGCTTCTTCTTGGAAATGGTAGACCAGAACGAACAACTACCACGCCCGTGCTGGGAGTACCTATCGACTGGCGTGGTGTGGGTGGAGCGGTTATTCCACCTGCGTGTGACCAGTGTATCGTCTCGCAGGAGAGATCCGAACGACACAAGGATGGCAAGAAATTTATTCATTAACAGTCAAATTGAAAACGTTTACCTGATTATCCTCTGCCCAAGTGATAATAAGACTAAAATGTTTATCAGAGTCATCTCTGGAGCTCTGGCGCCTCGGGGTGGCAGAGCAGTGAGCCGGCAAAATGCGATTGTAGATGTTTGACGGATTAATTAACAGAGTGTTTGTTACCACTTGTGGTGGAGCGGAATCCGGAAAACTTTATAGAAACTTTCTTCGGAATATGTGCGAGCTGCAATTATTCGCTAAATACAGCTCATGTTATCCGTTTAATTTATTATTTAACTGTTTGTTATGCGGAGTTCACATAACTAACACGCGCAGCTTGGTACATCAGACACAGCTCGGAAAAAGGACGAAAACTGCAGGAAGATGACTTTCACCATGAAAATACAACATATTATTTATTCAAAAATTTATTCCAATGCGTGTGCTTACAAAAAGAGTCGTTAATGATGAGCCTTGAGCGACAAAAGCTACGGGCCAGAGTGGAATTGATCAAATCAACAGTTAGAACAAATGAATTGTGTGTTAATCTGCGCACAGAGGTTTATGAAATCAAAGTTGCTCCATAGCAACGCAAGGAGGATCGCACCGCACTCTAGGTTTATTGTAACCAAAATGATCAAAAATTAATGTTCTATTCCGATCAACCCCATGCAGTAGGCGTTGCATATGCTGCAACCGAACGAACAAAACCGGAGAGCAGTCATTCCAGACTGGGTGGCAATCAACTGAAGCAACTGGAGTTGCGAAATGAAGTTTTGAGCGTGTGTGAGAGTGTTTGTGCGCTTCGTACGTGTGCCATCAAATGTGACTGTATATATAGGGCAGAAGGTGGAAGCGGTTTCTGTAGTGTGACGGAGAGAAAAAAAGAGAGCATAAGAGAGAGGGAATGGGTGCATCCGAAAACTGATTGATAACAAACGAAACATCATATAAGCTGCATTGAAGCAGGATGTTCGGATCATCTGTGTTTTGTCGTCCTGGGTGCGTGTGGACCCCCCCCCCTCTCCTTTTGCACCGCTCCATACTAAAGGGTCATTCGATCGAGAGTGCAGGAGTGTGTGTGTGTGTGTGTGTGTGTGTGAGTCACGAGGACCACCAGGACCTTCAACGGCCCCGGGCCATCATTATTAGCTCAACTTTACTCATTTGTCATTTTGATTCCGTTTTGCCAACCCCCCTGGAAATTCTAGTTCCTTTTTCCATACTCTGCACCACATAATTACCGGTCTGCCACCACCGGTCTGTGGGGTTCGTTTGTCCGCGTCTGCGTTATGTGACCGTAGCGTGTTTTTTTTTCTTTTTTCTCTCTTCGTTTTTTTTTGCTGTTGCTGCAGCTCTGTTTTGGCTACGGTTCTTCGTCCGGATAAATCGCCCCACGGCGCACTCCACAGCCAGAAGGCGTACACGGGAAATAGGTATGTTCAGCAGCACATTTTTGCAGACAAACATGAATAAATTATTAACATTAGCGTGTCGCATTTTGTTGAATTTATAATATCATTAACGACACGAGTCGCGGAGGCCGGTGGGAGGGTGCGAAATGAAGCATAAAGCCGGCAGCAGGAGGCACCTCACACGCGGACGGTCACAGAGTCCATCCATGCCGTCGTCGTCCCCCATTGGCCGGCTGAATGGCCGGTAAATGTGTGTGACTAATTTTTCGCATTTATTTCAATATGACTTCACATTTCTCTTGTACTCCGAGTGTAAGGTTCCTCATTCGGTTCCGACCATTCGAATGGTTGGGATTATCGTTTGTTTTTTTTTGTTACCTCGATCACACGGCCACACAGACAACAGGCACGTGAGGGCGGAAAACGGCGGCGGCGTCGCGCAAATAGTCAACGGTTTCGACACAGACAAAAACATCGCGCCGCGGAGACATACATTTATCATATTTATGCAAATAGGATGAAATGTTCGAGACACTTCGAGTTGTATGTTGCAAAATATGATCCTAAAGTCCACAGCACACTCCGCACCGAACTCGACGGCCCGCGTTGGTCGACCGATGTAGCGTAAAGCGTAAAGCTTCGATTCTTTCCTTCGAACGACCGTTTTGGATGCCGTTCGAGCAGGCGAGATGCTAATAAGGTCCTCCCCGCCTCGGCTCGAGCTCTTGCATCTTAGCCCTCACGGCTCCCACGATGGCACTAAGTGTAGCAGCATTCTTTATGTGTCAGATGGGGCTTTTTGCGTTCGCTGTTGTTTGCGTTGAGTTATTAATGTTTGATGGCAATCGTGTACCATCGCTGACACGACGGTGCACGGTACACGTACAACACACCCCCCCCAGACGGGGCACTGTTGGCTAAGGTCCGGATGATGAACGCTGACCGCGACCAGCCGCTGCCGTCTGGGAAGAGTTCATCGTTAACAAGCGCATCAAAATACAACTCTTTTCAAACAAAGCTTCCAAATCGTAATTGGTTACTTCGACCCGATGGGGGTTGAACCAGTTTTGACTGTTGAATCGATGAACCGCGCTATAGGCGATGGGCGTCGGGCGTGAAGGAGCAGCATAATGTATGATGATCTACATCGTTTCATGAGCCACTCCTGGAGCCGCTTCGTCATAAATTATGCTCAGTGCAAGTGCGGCCACAACACAAGTATCCAGAAGTAAACAGAAACTGCGTGATGAAACCGTCGCTTGCTGTGTGGGCACGGCGGGGTGCCGCCATCGTGGAAATCGAGTTTGTTTGACGAACTAGTGACTCCTGACGCGCTGCCTTTCGCATTGCACTGCGCGCTGTGTGTAAAGTCGCCGCCGGCACACCACCCCACACCAGCATTCCAGCCCGCCCGGTCTGGCTGGATAGGTAGGAAAACGTGAAGAAAGTTTGCACTTGTTGATTCCGGTGCTGGAGCACGGCTCCTCCTGCTAAGTGACGCCATTTACAGACGACGCCAACTAGATCGACGTGGCCAACACTGCGACGGAGCCACAACGATGCGATACAATCGATCCATATTTATTTATTTGACTTACCGAAACGCGGAAGCCGACTGGAAGTGTTTGTATCGAAAAAAGGGCGAAGAGGAAAATGTTGTTCCGATGGCGTGGACAAACGACAACGCACAGTTACTTTCCAATTCCTCTTGGATCGTTTTTTTCGGAAGTTTTTTTTTTAATCACGAGGACCGTTTAGCTTAGAAAAATAAAACCCAACATAAGTGTAAAAAACCCTTTGGTGGGTTTAATTGTTGATTCTAGCACAGAAAACCCATCGCATCTCTTGGGACGTACAGATTTTTCGTAGGAAAACAGTTTTTATGTATGTTTTTTTTATGTTAAAACGATATATTTTTGTGTATCCTCTAAGAACGATTTCCATCGTTTAAATTGTCCATCAGAATGTAGCGCACAAACGTTCCGAAGCTTGTGGGCCAAAAAAGCACGTACGAGAAGCTAAATGCAATGGAGGGGGCGATGACGACGCGATCACGACGCCTGTGTTACCTGTGGCACTTACAAGGAGATGAGATTCACGAAACTTGAAAAAGTTGGTAATGTGTAGGAATATTTCACAATGCGCTACCATGTGCATGGGGCCTTTTGGGGGGGACGGAGAAACGATGGGCCAAATGTATATCCCATATTTTCCACCTTCTGCCACAAAGTTTTTCTCATATTTTATGATAAATTTGATAAACCGTCGAACAAGTTTATGATTTATCACCCTCATTTATCTTGGTACTCTTCATTTGCTTTATCCATAGGTTTTGGGCCCGCGTATCGTTATCAAATTCTGTTAGCACGCCGCCTTCAGCGGATGAGCCGCATCCGGAGGGCGAAGGGATGCGGCTGCAGTGTGGCTGCGTGCGTACCCCCGACGCTTGGTTGTCTGGTGTGCGTTGAAATAAATCAAAGGCCCCAAATTCCTCCCGAGACTTCGCTTCGCCATTGACACGGGCGCCGAGTGCGCGCAAAGCACGGCCACTATCGTTCCCTTCCCAGTGCGTGCGTGCTTGCGGAAGATGGTGTTGGTCTGGCCTAGAAGAAGAGGTAAAAAGTCGTGCAAATTGATTGTGCAGTATGGCTGCGTGCTTTTAACGAACCGATTACAGCACGGTCCATCAGCTCCGCCGCTCGGTGGCTCCTGGGCTTGTGTGAAAGTTTCATTCTTCTTCCATTTTTTGTCAATCGCTCAACCCTGACAGCTAACCGAATGTGTCTTTAAAGTGGAACAAACAACTTCTCTCATGGCTGATGGCATGAGTGTCTAGGGTACGAAACAAAAACTAAAAAAGTCATCTCTTACTCACTGGCACACACTGGCAGAAGAGCGATGGAGTATGACCATACTGCAGAGTTGTCGGTCTGTCCGTCGGTCGGTCGGTCGCTCGCTCGGTCGGTCGGTCGGTCGGTCGGTAGGTTTGGGAAGCAGCAGTCATGAGACATGATGCACAGTCCATTCCTATCATGAGGGTTATCTAAAAGAACAAAACCCCCCGGCCATGGCAATGATGGAGAGTAGAAGAACAGATAGCAGGCAAAGGACACGGACGCCAAGTTCAAAAGGCGTCCTTACCGCAACAACGAGCAATCCTTTTACTCCGTGTCTCTCACGAGACTGTGTGTGGGATGTAGGACGGGGGGCAAAATTGGTTTAGTCAGTTGGTTAGCGAAGGAATTTTTGCTTTGAACTCCCTGATCCTTCACTTATGCAACGTGGGTGGACACCGGCTCACACACCAGCAGCATGGTCGGTTGACCTGTATCATGTAGGTGTGTGTGTATGTGTGTGTGTGTGGATGGGTGGGTATGGACTGCAGTGATTCATTAATTATCTGCTGATACCCGCGGTCGTACTGCAATTAACCGGGCCTGCTCCACCAACACGTGCTGTGACGCGAGGGTGGCATTTAGACAGGTTGACCAGAAACCCATTGACAACCTGTGACGCATTAATATTGGCATTTGATTAAGTGGCTCGAGGTGGCGCAAGAAAGTAGCCCACCGCTTTTTCAAACAACGCTGGTGCTTTATCTAAATGGCCCCCCGAAAAACACGATTTGTAGATAGCATGAAACAAAACGCTTGCCACGCGAACGCGAACGCGCACGATACGCGCACGGTCGTTGCCATGGAAATGAGCTGTGGCTAGTTGATTGAAGCCGAGCGGCTCGTCAGGAGCCGCCCAAAACGCCGCCAACGCCGTCGATAACAAGCTGACACGGCGGACCACGGGGCCACTGGAAAGCTGCTGTAACACGAAACTATAGTAGAGCTCACCGCACACATACATGCGTTGGCGAGGTTTATGAATATTAACGAGCGCCTCAGAACGGTACCAGCCAAAGCCACACGGTATGGAAATGCTATACCACGAAATTGAAAGTTATGACCGTACACGGATGGGAAATTAGGGAAAATGTGTACGCACATTT
>KZ068738.1:0-12957 GCA_002091845.1 Anopheles cracens
TAGGGAGAATGCATAATTACGTGTTCGAATCCCAGCAACGTTCGAGAAGAACGATCTCTGCTGGAAATATTCAATAAACGGGCAAATAAAGCGTTAATAAAACATTACCCAAGCATTGATGTACTGCATGTTGCATACTTTTGAGTGCTAATTTGATATGTCAGCCTAAAAGTATGCATTTTCTAACAAAACAATCAAAACAAACATTCTTCTTACGGATTCGCTTGAGATCTTAATTGTTTTTGTGTCCTGCAGCAAAAAAAAAGAAATATGCACACTTCTTAGCGACATTCTCTAGACGCTGACGGTGTCACAGGATCATACAGCTATACCCACAGTATTACTGACCAGAAACATATGCGTTTCGCCATCGTTTCATCGCCATCGTACCTGCCTGCTTGTTAAGAGTAGTAGCACTCCCGAAAAGTGATCTTTTTTGTGTGTATCACCAACGTCATCACCTCCCCCGAACCCAGTGCGACGAGCTGCACCAATGTTATGCATTCCGTTGAATTTTCGTCCCAAAAAGATAACTCACTGCAGGTATGAGAAGCAGAGGGGGGGGGACCTATGTGTGTGTGTGTTTTTTGTGCACATTTCGAAATCACACCAAATGCACTTGTAACACATTCTGTTTCACGCAATAACCCCACAACATGGGCGTTTGGAGTGTGGAGCACCACTCGACGAAGTGATAACATATGCATGGTGCACTGCACTCTAACGGTAAGCGCGCACCACCACGGGAATATGCACAATATCGTTCGTTAGGCTCAGCAACGAACAAGATTGCAATTGTATCATTCAAAATGTCTGCAGTTTGATTTGGTTTGTTGCACAACTGAGAAATGTGAGCTTTTAGATTTCTAGTATTGCAGTTTTTTTTCAGCTTTTATTTTCTAAGTTTTTGTAAGAATGAGAAGATTATCGAACCAACACACGTTATCACTGCACCGCATTTAAGTTCTGCAGGTACGGCGTTTTTTCACTGAAGCTTTCGTAGTGCTGTTTGCATACCTTCAGGCTGATTCAGCTGATCGGCGCCTTCGAGTATGGCAAGTGCACTACACAAGCGCCGTATTAATGCTTTATTTACACTATTATTGCTAGCTTAATAAGTGTTTTCCGCTGATACATGAATCAGACGATGCTCTCCACTCACGCCGTTGGCTTTTCTTGCACCATTTTTATATTGCCATTTATCATGACTTTTCTAGCCACGTGGCTATAGAAGCACGACGGGGGAAAATATTGCGTGTGCTTCAAAACTAACAAGCACTTGTTTTTTATTTGGTCCGTTCGGCCGGTTCACCTGAACCGTACTATTCGAAAAATGTGGTGACCGTAAACTGCATCACGAATGTTAAACTTTCAACTGCCCTTATCAGCGTATCGGCGAAAGGGAAAGCAAACGGAGTTGTTGTGGGTTTAAAGTTGCTTTTGCACCTGGTTTGTGTGGCCTCGATGTGTGGTGTGCAATTGTAGTGAAGTGTGCGCTGCGCGCCACGCGATTAGTTGTTTATGGTGTGAACCGTTTGTTGTGCTGCGTGACTGGAATGACCGATAAGCGCTTGAAAAGGAGTCATGTTTTTTTTCTGGTGCCAATTAATATTAACAAGGGCTTACTTTTCTTACGATTAAAAATGTTTTGAGCGTTTTGAAGAATATTTGATTGTGTCGAAGTAATTTGTTCGACTATTTTTAGAATAAAACATCTTCAAAAAACGCTGTTCTGAAAGTTTTTGTTTTGTTCTTGAAGTTTTTTGCACGTACATGCATCAAACATGCAGCTGCCGTCTGCTTCGGAATACGTTCTGGCTTGGGGAGAAATGAGTACAATATTTGCGGGACGTAGTCGATCGGATTACTTAAACGATTCAAGAAACAACATCGTTTCTTCACTCTCCTGCTCCTTCTCACATTGAACATCAACACATCAAACAATGTCTTTGGCTCGCCAGCTGGAAATACATTCGAATTGGGATAAAACGGAGTAGGAACAAAAAAAATACTCCACTGCCAACCCGAACGCTTAGCAAAACGGCTTACATCTTGAGACACCCTGGACGTGGGTCGTGCCCCATGTGTCGGTTTGCGATGGAGCAATCTCCTCGATTCCCTTTCCGCTGTGCGCGCGCTACGCAAATTTGCGTACCAGATGTAGCTTCGTCGAATGGTGAATAAAGTTTTATAAACAAAACTTCAAAATAACGACAAACTACAAAGAGGAGAAGTCTCTGCTGCCGGGAGAAACGTGCTGTCTGCTGCTGCTGCTGGAAACGCGTTGCCATGTGACACGGTTGAAAGCGTGTTGAAGGGTCCGGCCATGTGCTGTCTGGTTGTGTGCTGCGGACAGGAGAACGTTACAGCCCGGTTATAGCACACACGCTTCGGGAAAGACGCGTGAAGGTTACAGAATTAGTAGAGAATCACGATGGGGCTCGATCGAAGCTGGTATAAGTAGTATCAAACAGTGAATGCATCTAAAAACTACTGCACCGGTTAAAACATAATACCTTTCGACGAGCGCGCGAAACACGTGATTGCATCCCACAAAGAACCGTGCGAACACGTGTCCGACAGTCCACATTGTTTGCTTTGGCTGTTTTTGGTTGGGGGATGGGAAAGCGGCCCATATGTAACTCAACCTATACCTTCTTTGCCTATCCTTACGTTCCCTGCTCAGCGTTCCACGCGCTCGATAGAAGGAAAGGTGGGCGCCCCATCGGTTCAATTTCCTACAAGACTGATTTTGACACGAGACTCAGTTTTTGCTGTTTATCTTCCTCTGTCACAACCACCCGCACGCATATTTTCAGTCACGTTGCCGCTGTTGGGTCACGTGTTCGAAAGGGCCACCGGTCACCTACATTTACGCGCTTTCGTTAGTACAGTCTACCTTGAACGTTGCCGGTTTCGATTGCATTTGTTCATTCGTATGGGCTTTTTTATTCCTTCTTTCTGCACACCGCGCTTTAGGCCTCAGTTTCTCGCTGCTCAGCCCTCCGGGGGAATGATGCTGTGTGCGGCAGTGCGATGGTGTAGGATTTTCCCAGCGTTCTCTCTCACTCGCTAGTGAGCCGTATTCAGCTTGGACAGTGGTTTATCCTATGGTGCAACTTGTGACTCACTCATTCATCTTGCGCGCGCGAATACAGGGGCTCCCTGCTACGTGGTGGTGTAGTGTGTGTGCTTGTGCATGTGTAGTGGTTTTGTTTAGTTTGTATTTTGGGTGGGACACTTTAAGGGGGTGCGCGAACGCGACAGTTCAATTACAAGACGCATGTGGTGGCCACGTGACAGTGCAATGCCTGCAGCCGTTGGTTCGTCTTCGACAGTAAGGCTTTCCGTTTCGTACCGCCAGCCTGCCACACGAGACAACAGCACCACATAGCCATCCGGGAAGCCACTGAGGTGATAGTGTGTGGTGGAAAGTGGTGGGTGGAAAAGACTGTAGCAACTCGCATGATTTTACCTAGCGGCACCGGAAGCGGCAGCAACGTTATACAGAAATAATGCGGCTTTATATTTGGTAACAGTAGTTTATTATTTTTTCATCATTTCACATTCATGTGTGTAAGTGTTTCTCTCATTGAGATTTATTCATTTGTGCTCATCTACAGTTTATGTGTTTGTGTTAGATCGCGCAAGTTGCATCAATTTAAATAAAATAAAATGAATACAAAACGGTCACTAGGTTTGGCTTATATTAAACATTATAGTATGTAACTATAATTAGGAACTAGATTCTGCGTTTTGACGTTGTATTTTAGTGTCAGAAGAACTCATGAGGCAGATTTTTTTAAATCATCAACTAATTTGAAGGCCAAATTGATATTCATTTATCGTGGGATGGTGGTTCTAATATTTGATATTTGCCACTATATAATTAAAAAAAAATAAAAAGTGTTAAAAAATATAACAATTTTTAACATTACATCATAATTTGCGGTTTGACTTTTCATGTTTTTCATCATTTTTCGTGGGCAAAATGTGTTGAGAAGCATCAAAAACTAAGTTTCAAAATTCACAAAAATTCCGGTTTCATTGGTGTAATCATTTTCAAGCAAAACTATGCTTTAAATTACTTGTGAAAAGAGAGAAAAGATTTATTAAAATAAGATATTTTGCTCGCTTTTTATAGCAACTTAAAACATTGTGCTAGAATTTTGGATATTTCTTGTTAATTTCAACAATGGAATGAACAAAAATCAACATTTGTTACAACATTGATTGCAAACCAAATCTCTTCGAGTAGCGGGACAGGAAAATGTCTTCGAATTCCTACGTCACCTGCTCGGAACGACCTCAACGTGTGTGTGTGTGACGGCATTTGTGACCGACTTTGAAAAGTCACAGGAATCCGAGGGCGAGGGAAGAAAAGTTTTTTTACCCGGGACGTGCGGGGCAATTTCGGGATCAACCGCTTTCGAGCACCGTGGCTTCCGTGTCCCACTTTCGACCACGGCCGAATACAGGGGCTCCCTGCTACGTGGTGGTGTAGTGTGTGTGCTTGTGCATGTGTAGTGGTTTTGTTTAGTTTGTATTTTGGGTGGGACACTTTAAGGGGGTGCGCGAACGCGACAGTTCAATTACAAGACGCATGTGGTGGCCACGTGACAGTGCAATGCCTGCAGCCGTTGGTTCGTCTTCGACAGTAAGGCTTTCCGTTTCGTACCGCCAGCCTGCCACACGAGACAACAGCACCACATAGCCATCCGGGAAGCCACTGAGGTGATAGTGTGTGGTGGAAAGTGGTGGGTGGAAAAGACTGTAGCAACTCGCATGATTTTACCTAGCGGCACCGGAAGCGGCAGCAACGTTATACAGAAATAATGCGGCTTTATATTTGGTAACAGTAGTTTATTATTTTTTCATCATTTCACATTCATGTGTGTAAGTGTTTCTCTCATTGAGATTTATTCATTTGTGCTCATCTACAGTTTATGTGTTTGTGTTAGATCGCGCAAGTTGCATCAATTTAAATAAAATAAAATGAATACAAAACGGTCACTAGGTTTGGCTTATAGCTTCCAACTTCTTCCGCCTGCCTGTCGGAGCAGCGCGTTAATGTATTCCGAAAAAAAGCAACTTCATCAATCCTAACATAGCACAAACAGCATAAACATACCGGGACCGATGGTGCTGCTGTTGCACAAGAAATGAGTGGAAATACGATCGATCGATGTTGTGTTGTGCGTGGAAGGCGCGCGCCGCCAGATGGGGCAACGGTGAACCAGAAACAAAAGCACAGCCGGCCACGGCCCTCCCATTATGGGCGGCGCGGCGGCGCCCCTTATCGCGAAAGAGCTCTTCTTAATGAAAAAGCTCGGTTTTAATTGTGTGCAGTGCGTTTTTTTTTCGCAGTGAACCTCCACCGTTTCGAACACAACCCGGCGGCCGGCGACTTCCCACCAAGAGCGGCTCCGGCGGCTCTTTTGTGTTATATGTGCCTGACTCCTCTAGAGGGAGAACCCTATTGGCACACGAAGCAGCTTCCGTCCGTTTCGTATCACCGGTCACCTACATTTACGCGCTTTCGTTAGTACAGTCTACCTTGAACGTTGCCGGTTTCGATTGCATTTGTTCATTCGTATGGGCTTTTTTATTCCTTCTTTCTGCACACCGCGCTTTAGGCCTCAGTTTCTCGCTGCTCAGCCCTCCGGGGGAATGATGCTGTGTGCGGCAGTGCGATGGTGTAGGATTTTCCCAGCGTTCTCTCTCACTCGCTAGTGAGCCGTATTCAGCTTGGACAGTGGTTTATCCTATGGTGCAACTTGTGACTCACTCATTCATCTTGCGCGCGCGAATACAGGGGCTCCCTGCTACGTGGTGGTGTAGTGTGTGTGCTTGTGCATGTGTAGTGGTTTTGTTTAGTTTGTATTTTGGGTGGGACACTTTAAGGGGGTGCGCGAACGCGACAGTTCAATTACAAGACGCATGTGGTGGCCACGTGACAGTGCAATGCCTGCAGCCGTTGGTTCGTCTTCGACAGTAAGGCTTTCCGTTTCGTACCGCCAGCCTGCCACACGAGACAACAGCACCACATAGCCATCCGGGAAGCCACTGAGGTGATAGTGTGTGGTGGAAAGTGGTGGGTGGAAAAGACTGTAGCAACTCGCATGATTTTACCTAGCGGCACCGGAAGCGGCAGCAACGTTATACAGAAATAATGCGGCTTTATATTTGGTAACAGTAGTTTATTATTTTTTCATCATTTCACATTCATGTGTGTAAGTGTTTCTCTCATTGAGATTTATTCATTTGTGCTCATCTACAGTTTATGTGTTTGTGTTAGATCGCGCAAGTTGCATCAATTTAAATAAAATAAAATGAATACAAAACGGTCACTAGGTTTGGCTTATATTAGAGATTATAGTATGTAACTATAATTATGAACTAGATTCTGCGTTTTGACGTTGTATTTTAGTGTCAGAAGAACTCATGAGGCAGATTTTTTTAAATCATCAACTAATTTGAAGGCCAAATTGATATTCATTTATCGTGGGATGGTGGTTCTAATATTTGATATTTGCCACTATATAATTAAAAAAAAATAAAAAGTGTTAAAAAATATAACAATTTTTAACATTACATCATAATTTGCGGTTTGACTTTTCATGTTTTTCATCATTTTTCGTGGGCAAAATGTGTTGAGAAGCATCAAAAACTAAGTTTCAAAATTCACAAAAATTCCGGTTTCATTGGTGTAATCATTTTCAAGCAAAACTATGCTTTAAATTACTTGTGAAAAGAGAGAAAAGATTTATTAAAATAAGATATTTTGCTCGCTTTTTATAGCAACTTAAAACATTGTGCTAGAATTTTGGATATTTCTTGTTAATTTCAACAATGGAATGAACAAAAATCAACATTTGTTACAACATTGATTGCAAACCAAATCTCTTCGAGTAGCGGGACAGGAAAATGTCTTCGAATTCCTACGTCACCTGCTCGGAACGACCTCAACGTGTGTGTGTGTGACGGCATTTGTGACCGACTTTGAAAAGTCACAGGAATCCGAGGGCGAGGGAAGAAAAGTTTTTTTACCCGGGACGTGCGGGGCAATTTCGGGATCAACCGCTTTCGAGCACCGTGGCTTCCGTGTCCCACTTTCGACCACGGCGCGCGCTTGTTTGTGGCCTTCGTTTGAGGCGGCCCCGGTCAGACCATTTTTCCCACAACCCAGGGACACACGGCCAGCCAATTTTTCCGATGTCCCATAAAACAGGGTCACAGAGTTTCGAACCACAAAACCAACGCCCTCCGTGCCATTGCTGCCGTACCATCCTCAAACGTTGTAAAGTCCGCCCGGTTCCTTGACTTCGGTCTCTGTGGCGCTAACACGCGCAAAACGTTAAACAAAACGACCTTAATTTTGGTCATGCTCGTACCACCGTTCCGTTACTCTCTCGCCGGATGTTTGCCGCTCTCGTGTGCTCCTTTCGGTTCGTGCGTTAATCGCACGAGCGGAAAAGAAAATCGATCGTGATAAGAATCGCCCGGGAATCAATTTCGCTGCGGGAAAAACCCACCAGTCACACATAGTGTGGGTGGGTGTTTTTTTTTGTTTTTGGTTTGATGAATTATTATAATTCGAAAAAGCCGTCGAGGGCAGCGCGAGCGAAGATTCCATGACCTCGATTGATTGAAGTCAATTTGGTTCGGGTGGTTTTTTGTGTATCCTTTTTCTCGACCAGATAAGATCTGGTGGAGAAAATTGGTGGTTGTCGTCCATCAGGCGCGCAGGCTTGGCGGGGGGGTGCTCCTAAATGGCCGCGTCTGTTCAACAAATGGCCACGGCACGGTTCGGCTTAAGGAGGCGTGTTTCGTGTACTTCCTGTGGGCTTGATGAACTTGACGGCGGAAGCATTGGATGATGGTCCTGAACGATGCCGGGGGACGTTTGCAGAAGGTGGTTAGTTGGTCGGGTTGAAGGTTTTTTGTTTATCCTTTATCGGCCATCACGTATCCGGTGCCGCGCGATCACCCACCCGGCCGACTACCGCACTCTCCAGGACATTTGGCCACCCAATCTAATAAGGCGTATTGTTTGGGGGCAGTCAACTCACCCGAGAGTCGTCCGAGCTTCGCCCGGGTGTGGAGGTTGGTCGATTAGTTCAATCGTTTCGGTGTGCTCGGAATGCTTTTTTACTAGCTGTTTTTTTTTGTGGGCTACCACCACCATATGGCTGAGGACGTGGGGCCGCCGTGCATGTACGGTGAGAGGGGAAGGTGTGTAGTGGGCAGTGCAGCGAGGACGGACGGGTGCTTTATTGCGTGACAGTAATTAAGTCCGGGCATCGACCAACCTCAAGGGAGGCGAAGCATCGACACGAGTCAGAGCGAGAGTCCCTACGACGCGCCGGGGTTACGTGCTGAGCTCTCGAAACCGAATAAAACTAATTATCGCACCTTACCTTCACCCCTAGAGTCCCTACGACGCGCCGGGGTTACGTGCTGAGCTCTCGAAACCGAATAAAACTAATTATCGCACCTTACCTTCACCCCTCCACGCGCCTGTATTGGTGGTGGGTTTGATTCCCTCTTGGAATGGTCGGTGATCCAATTGGGTCCAGCGTATATTCAATATGCCGCAATCACATTTCTGCTGTCGTTGAAACAAACGAGACTGACGTATGCTTGTTCAGTTTCTATCTATCATCTGTTCTTCAGTTCAATCTATCATCCTACAATTTGTTACATCGCCTGGCGATAGGAATGATAATAAATGCTATTTTAATAGTGAATCAACTCTGCGTGAACCACTCATTCCGTGGAGCGCGTTGCGTCGTTTAATTGAAAGTTATAGAAATCGTATCCATGACTAGATCACGTTTTGTATCATGTTATTCTCGGTGGGTTACTAATCGTCGCGATGAGTCAAATACAAATAAGAGTGAGTTGTTGTTGTTAAATGATTAGAGAGGCTTTGACCTAAACGGTCTTTCGCCTCTAAAATAAGAGTGAGTGAGTCGAACAAATATATACTGAATGAGTCAAACAAATACAGTATGAGTGAGTAAATTAGTGAGACGTTACTGAGACTTCTCTCCTAATTAAATCAAGATATAGTGTATTGACTCTCATGACTTTCCACTAATGTAACATGGTTTAGCAGCAGTGAAAACTAGTTAACTTAGTAGACAATTAGTAACATTTCAATCGCACAATTGTAGAAAGTTGGTTGAAGCGCACTAGCGTAATGTTCGTCATAAGTTGGTTATAACATTTGTTTCTGTTACTTTTGAAATGTGTTATAGAGATTATGGCTGAGCAATTGCTTTTAATACTTTTCGGTTTGAAAAATCTATTCGTTGCTTTCATTTTCCACATACTGTGGCTAGATTATAAGTTATGACAAAGATTCTGACGGAACTTCGAGGTAAAAATGAACTATTGGCGCGAATTCTGCTAATTACCATGCTTATTTTTTTTCAAACTTGTTGACTAATTCTAACGCATCTTCCTTGCTCTCTCGTTTCTCTTCACCAGCGGTGTTCCCGGTGCCGGAGCATCGAACACAGCCGGCGGTGGTGGCGGCGGAGGTGGCGGTGGAGGCGGCGGCGGTGGTGCACGAGGCGGCAGCAGCATGTACTCCGCACGCCATTCGGTCAGTTCCTCCTCCGGTGTCCTGATGGTGGGCCCGAACTTCCGCGTCGGCAAAAAGATCGGCTGTGGCAACTTCGGAGAACTCAGGCTGGGTAAGTGTAGTGGCACCCCACGATCGCAACACGATTTCGGGGCCGGAAATATAATGTAACGTGTGCGACATAGGAGATGCACTTTGAAACGTTTATAAAGCCGGCTCTACTTGACACAGGACTATCTTCGTTCCAATCTGTGCTACCTCTGTAGCGATCGCAACGGCTTGCTCTCCGGCGCACGCCGCTATATCCGCCTCCAGTCCGTTAATGGAGGCGTACAGGCGTGCGCCATCGATTGCCAGCGAGACGGGAAGAAAGAGAAGGGGCTGGGGAAAGGAAACGATCGACCGTACATAGCACCGGCGACGAAGGGCATTCCGTAGCGTTGTCGTTAGCTGCGCACCGGATATCGACTTACTGACGTTGGTTCCACTGCAAGCAGTCAGATTAGCTAGGAACTGTGATGCCCCGTTGTCCGCGGCGACAATGTCTTGCCCGATGTTTCCCGCCAGCTCGATCAACTCCTGCCACTTGCGGTTGACGCAGGTGTATCCTTTGTTGAGGATGGATCTGGTGACGTTCGTTGGGTTGAGGTTGTCGCCGACGCACCGCTGGACGGATGACGCCGACTCGTTGAAGCGTGCGATTATTTTCTCGAAACCTTGGCCGACTTGATCTGCGAGGTTGTCGAGTCCGTTCTGAACGATCACGGATCCGTTGGCAAGCGTTTGATTGAGCCGTGCGAAACCCTGCTCGAGAAAGAGCCGTCCGAATGTGTGCCGATAGCCGTTGGAGAGCAGCTGAACGATGTTGTCCAATGCATCGAGCGGAAGCGTCTCGAATCCGGTCACCAGCGTCTGGAAGGCGTTGGTATAGGTTTGCGGTATCGAAGGTACGAAGGAACTATTGAGGAATGGTTGGGGATCTGGAATGCTGGATACGTTCAGTGAAACGTTAGACAGATTGTCGGGCAATGGGAACACTTGATTGTTGATGGCGATGTACGACCCGTTCGGAGCGCTTGGACCGAGCAGCGACGAAAGGTTCCAAATATCGCGACGCCGTCGGCGACGGGCGATGTTCACCGTCACTCCATCCACGTTCGTACCGTAGTCATTTAGACCGGTCACGGTGTTGATGCTGTTTCCCAGCGCTACCGTCACATTAGATTGTTGACTCGGGCTACTGGTGCCCGCGGATGTCGACGAGTTGTTTCGTGACGTTTGTGGTGATCGAGGAAAGAAGAAAAACCATGGACTGCATTCGAGCTGTGGAGCGACAATCTGTAGGAAGAATGGATGTATCAGCTAGCTTTTAGCAGGATATTTGTCGAGAAATCATTACAAATCTTACCGCGAATATTGATAGAATTAGTGCTGCACGCGAAAACTTGAGCATATTCGGTGACGTTGTAATGGTAACTGATCGGCCATGTTCATGATGAGCGTTGTTTTATATATTGAAAAACGCTTGCTGTTAACCGTTGTCGGCTGTACAAATGTTTACACGATATCGTCGTACAAAGCAAGCGAACGTAAGGCGCACCACGGCTTGGATGCAAATTTACTTTTTATTTACTGTTTTACTAATTTTGATCTGTGGTAATTCTAATTGATTGTTTGCTACGGGTGGGACGAAAAGTACATTGAGAATTGGTAACTTCATTACATCATTTCACTTCGTTTTGTTGACCTGAATGAAGGTTTTGACAGTCGGAAGTAATTTTGCTTATATCTCGCAGACTGTCTTTGGCCAACTCGACAAGATCTCCGGCACACTGTAGAAGATCAGCTTTCGCAGTGCCGAAAACGTCAGTTGCCTCCTCAGTTAGCTGTTGCGCAGTGTGAGACATCAGGAGAGTTTTGAGGTGCACTTGGTGTAGAATCTAGAATAAAGTTAGGTTACGTTTAATGTGCAATCTTCGTTCGTATTAGTGGCTTGATACGTACCCCGGATATACAAGCCAGTTCGTGTTCGTTATACGTCCAACTGTCACTGGTTTCATTTCTTACCGCTCCGTCGCTTCCCGAGCACAACGAGATTTCGTTTCTCAGATATTCTTCATCCCATTCTACCAACTCTCGGCTTATGTTACGAGCTGCTTCCCGCTGGGCATTTGCTACGAGCGCGAGTCGCTCCGTGATGCAGTCACGATCACCCGCAAACACCTGCCCGGCGATCGTATCCAGCGCTGCTTGTCGTTGGGCACATCGCAAAACCTCCACCTCCAGCGTCAGAAGCTTTTGGTTGAGCTCGATGCCGAAAGCGATCCTTATTCGATTGAGCATGGCAGCGACATCCTCTGCGTAGGACTCGAGTTCGATGAATTGCTCGTCAAATGCGATCAGCTTGTCACGACGAGTGTCGTTGGCCGTACGAATGTATGCCACCAGAATTGTTTCAATCCATTCCGCTGGCGCGAACGCTCCGAAGGGTATCGATCGACTTTCGTCACCGGTCTCCCCTTTCCTAACAAGCTTTCGGAGCTGTTGAAGGTCAAACTACTAACGCATGCAGGCGGACCGAGCCGTTGCAGCACCACGGATATGTTCATCCCGGTGTGCTGCTTATTGATTCCACCGGCTTGTCGCTATCTGCACATTGCAAACCGGACAGACGACAGACGGCAAATGGGATGGAATGCATAATGAGGGAGCGTCTCCAACGGGGACGGCATGGATGAGTTTGGCTGCGTGGATATGCAAAGCTGGCTACGTGGTTAGGTGCGCTTGCCGATTATTCTTCTCGCTTTCGGTGACTGACGTTGTTGCTACCGAACGAACGTTGCTCAGTTCGTAAAGGACAAAGTCATACCGTATTGTGTTTTTCTTTCCGATTGCAACCGTTGCCGTGTTATCTTGGCTGATTTGCATGTTTTTGTATGGCTGTTTACATGCTGTAGAAGATGATTTTTAGACATTATCTCTCCAATTGTTCGGTAGTAGTTTGCTTTTATTTTTAAAAACGATCACTATATTTATTTTAGAACCGGAAGTATAAGATACATACATTTTCACAATAGCTTGATTTCGAGTAACGTCTTCGACACCTCGCACGTAATGGTTTGGGTTAACCTCAAGCTGATGAAAAAAAATCCACTATCGTGCTATAATCGGTCGAAATTGAAGGTTACGATTGCCTGACTAATGGCGGTCAACATTTCGAACTAGGTGATAGTCAAAAGCTCCAATGTTCTCACCCTTCACCAACCCACTTCAAGTCGTCTCTTTGGCTCGGTGATGTGTGTGTGTGGCAACCATGCAAAGCGCTCCAGGAGATTCGTTTCCTACAGGGGAATACCAAAGGACAT
>KZ068738.1:17750-31285 GCA_002091845.1 Anopheles cracens
TTCGTTTGCATCTCGTGTCTTTGCAAGAGACCCCGTGGGGTGTGGGCTGTTCACGTGCCTCAGACGGACGTGTGCTCCATTGTTGTACGGGTTATTGTGTTCGGGGATGGTGCGTAAGTAAAATTAGCATTAAAAAGTATTGCAGAATCGCCGGAACAGATTCGCGTTGCGTTTGGCAATCATTATGGCAGATGACCACGTATTTTTATTCGTTTTCCAAATGTTTTTCGGACTTTCCACTAACGGTTTCGCTTTTTTGTCTCTCCTTTCTTTCAGGGAAAAACCTATACAACAATGAACACGTAGCAATAAAAATGGAGTCAATGAAATCAAAAGCACCACAATTACACTTTTACACCTAAACTACCCTTCCAACTTCCAAATGCTTTCTACTATAAGTGTGTCGTTTCGCTTTTCGTGTTCGGAAAACAATAAACATAAACATTTTTAAAGCATCTATTACACTTTCATTTATATTTTGCATCTTTCTCAACCTCCACTTCCCGGTAATGCTTGACATTTTTTATCATGTTTTTTTTATTTGTTCGGTTTCGTTTAACTTATCTTCATTTTGCATTTCTCCTCGTGCAAAGGAGTTATATGCTTTGCTGTCTATGTGTGATACAAAAAAAAGATTTGTTTGCCTTAAAACAAAATGGACTGCTATCGTATGCTGTTCCTTATGTTCTAGTTATCGTAAAGCTTTTGGTTTCAGTATTGTTTGTCAAAATGTTTTCTTTTCTCGACTCCCTTCCAAAAAATATTCCGTGCTCTCTCGCCTATTGCTGTCGTTTTGTTATGTTTGGTGATTTTCTTAATTTGTATGTCCTGTACTTCAACGTCTTATACGTGAAAAAACTGTTGCTTTTAGTTTTCCAAATTTCGTCATTGCAAAAAATATATATATATATCTAAAACTATACGAATCCATCTGGAAATGTGCATCCTTCACCCGTTTATCTTGTGTAATGTGTGTCCCTTCCAACATAGCTTTATCGCATCTGGCAGTTTTTGGTTCGAAATGATAAGTCGATTTATTATTTTCGTCTTCAATTAAATGATGACGAAATTACCAGGCAGAAAGAGGATGAGGATGATACGAAGAGAAGCACATCGCACGCTATAGTCGCGGTTCATCTGCGTGTCGGTTTGTTTTAAAACTAGTATCTATCAACTGCAGACAGAACAACATCTCCCTCTTCGTGTTAGTATATGTTTTACGACGTTTTCTTTTTTGTAAATTTCCATCAAAATGAATGAAAAGTACATCATTTTCGCTTGTCTTCTCTTTCAGGGAAAAACCTATACAACAATGAACACGTAGCAATAAAAATGGAGTCAATGAAATCAAAAGCACCACAATTACACTTAGAGTATAGGTTTTACAAATTACTAGGGGCACACGGTAAGTACCTTCTTTTGTCTTCCTTCCTGATTTACTACCTTTGCTCAAGCATCGTTGATATGCTTCACGCAGATAATCTGTCGGAAAGTTATATATACAACAAGTCGTTTCGTGTTTTTTTTTTTTTTTTTTAATAATTTTTATTTTCAATTGGGTTTTTGTTGTTTACCTCTGTGTGTTTGGGAGTTTGCATTGTTCCTTGTTTGTTTTATCATCCTGTTCGTTCAAAGTTCTTAAATTGTTCAATTATGTTAATTTTGTTACTTAGTTTTACTGAATTGCTTGGTTCTTTTTAGTTTAAATAGATTTATTGGTCGATTACAGAAAGTATTTTTGGGAAATGTTTTGTTTTTAGTTGTAGTTTTCAGTCAGCAGAGCTCTGTGAAACAAAAAATGTTGTATTATTGGGACTAGTAAGATATTTGCTTTGATTTCATTTAATTATGCGTCTATTCGTGTATCAATTTAGTACTATTATATCCGGTCAATTTATGCCGATTGTATTTTAATTTAGTGTACCAACATTGTATTCCTCACTAGGAATGTCTGTTATCCTTAACAATGACTGATGCTGTGCTTGTTTGGGATTAGTTCGATTGATGATCTGTAAAGCTAGATCGGATTATATTTCCCGTTCAATGGCAGGGATGTAACTAAAATCTTGTACGCTCATCTGAAGGTCGCATTTTTTTGTAACTTATTACCCATACCCTTATGCTTCATTTCGGGATAACTCGTCTCTCTGAACTCGATTGTTCTCGAGATCGTGTTGGTGTATGCTGTTTCACTGATAAAGCGAAGTAGTAGTAATTAACCATTAAGTCATTCACATTCACATCCCTATCTCTATCTCTTTCTTTCTTTGATCCTCTTTTATGTTTCTATGTTTCAAATCACACCTCTGGCGTTCTCTAAACCTAACTTTGGACCAAACTATTGGTCGTTGTCGTCATATCAACCGTCCAATGATTGAGGTATAAGAAAAAAAAGGAGCCGATGAGGATCTCCTCTATGATTTATTCAATCTACGAACACGAAACACACTGTCGCGTAGGACCACAACTGCTTACTGACTCTATTATGCTCGTATCTCAGTAGAAAACACGAACATGTAGCTAATCCTACAAACCCTTTTTTCCAAAAAGAACAGATTAAAAATGTCTTCTGCCATCTGATTTGGATCTGTGTCATGAAAATTCTTCACAATCCCGGACTGATTGCAATTCGTTACAGCCATATCATTAACTCTATGATTTCAGATTGGTCAATTTTTTTTGTGGTTTGAAAACCCCATAAATCCATAAACCCTGTTTCGTGTTTTTATTATTATTTGTTTTCTTTAAAAAAATTCATCAGAGTATTACAACGTTGTAATGGTTTGTTTCGAATTTGTTCCAAGATATGGCAAATATAAGATGCGGAATACGTTCTCAGTGCTTTTTTTTGTTTGTTTCCGCTTTCGTGTCGTTACGACGTTTGCTTTGATGTGGGACGTATGGACCATGCTTCCCCGTCTCTCTTATCAGTGCCCAGCGTCAACCGCGGAGAATATCGTCAATTCTACAAAGGTCAAACGCTAATTCTCCGACCCTAGGACGGAGAAAGACATGCAGGCAGGAGGCAGGCAGTACAGTGAGCTAAATCAAAAGTCGAGATTCTTAAAGCTCTACGCTCGTGTTCTCTATTACTGAGTTTTTTTTTATGAAGACAGTACTGATGATAGCAATACAATTAGTAAGTAAAAACAAACTAGAACTTAGCGCCGTCGTCGGGTCTCGGTGCAAGCAAGTTCGTAGAACCCACCCCCCGTTTTGCACGTCCACGTACAAATAATGTAAAAACTTGAATTTGATACGACGATCCAAATATCCTGTTTCCATTGCTGTGTTTCTCATCATGTGTATCACTTTACATAATTTTCACATTCAGCCTTTCACGACACGGTACCTACCTACGACACCATTAACAATTAATTGTATTACAATATCTTATAACATGAATTTTCTCGATTATATTTCAAAAGATCGGATAAACATAACCTCAAACTACGCTTTGTTTCATGTGTTTTTACTTCTTCCTGTAGTCAAGCCTCTAGCAATTCTTGATAATGCACAGAAGAATATCATTCTTTTGGTGGTTTTTGCGCTCTCCTTTCCTTTTTTGTGTCTATTTTTGTTGATTTATGCATTAACATTGGAAATATGTACTGTAAAAAAACTTTAAATACTTAAAAACCCCATTTAAAGATTACTTCTTTTTTTACTACTATTACTACTACTTCGCTTATCATCTATCATCTATCTTATGCGACCAGCGGATCAGTGTCTAAATTGTGATTTTTTCCTCTGAAAATATAAATGTTTAAAACATCTCTGCAAGGCATTCGACGTTTCCGAGGATGCTGCTTGTTTTCAATGGCACGTATGACACCGACTTCATTAAATTTGTTAGCTGCAGTGGCTCTGAAGATGCGACACGTAGTTTCAAGCATATACATGCCCTAATTTGAGGAGGAATAATGTACGTGTCCATCTTTTATCATGACCCGCATGTTGGAGTGTTTTGGAGGAACGTGCATGAGTGCTTAGGGAATAAAGAGATCCAAAACAAATGTTCGGGACCAAACACATTCTGCGAATGGCTTTGCAGACCAAAATCGCCAATCTTTCTCTCTCCAAATCGTGACTCGACCAAATTGATGGAATGGCGTCGCAATCTGTTGAGACCTACCGAGTGATCTATCCTCCGTGCGCTCCATGGGCAATTTTCCAATTTATATCTAAACTCAGTGCTTTTTTTGTTTGTTTCCGCTTTCGTGTCGTTACGACGTTTGCTTTGATGTGGGACGTATGGACCATGCTTCCCCGTCTCTCTTATCAGTGCCCAGCGTCAACCGCGGCGAATATCGTCAATTCTACAAAGGTCAAACACTAATTCTCCGACCCTAGGACGGAGAAAGACATGCAGGCAGGAGGCAGGCAGTACAGTGAGCTAAATCAAAAGTCGAGATTCTTAAAGCTCTACGCTCGTGTTCTCTATTACTGAGTTTTTTTTTGTATTTGGTAGCATCAACACAGCAAATAGGCGCTTCATTAATCCAATTAGGGGTAAAATAAATTGCACCGTGCGTTGTTGCTGCTTTGGCTCCGGTCGCGCTGTACCTTCAGAAGCTTGGAATATGCCGCAGGCCTGCTTAAGTCGGTCCGTTTTTCATGTTTTTGATCGTCTTTGTTCTTGACGCGTGCGAGGAATGCATATGGTAGAGAATTTGGTGGAGATGATTTAATTTAAAATATGCTGTAGCCGTGCAGTGGATGTGGTCTGCACATTTGCTGTAGGTTTTCATCATGCTAAATTTTGGGGATGCTTTCCGAAAACATCGACCACATTCGGTTGGAAGTTCTGTGCTATGGAGCTTTATTGGACAGCCGTTAAAATCGGTTAATATGGGATTTTATGGATCATACAAGAGATGTATCCATGTAATCAGTGTTAGACCAATTGTATGAAAAAATATGCGGGTCGGAAAAAATGCTTATGTGCAATAGATGCGTTGCTACTGCCGCTAAACCTCGTTTTTAAATTGCTTCTCATATCTCTTAAAGCTTTGCTAAAAATCTGTGTCTGTCTTCCTTCTGCCTGTGTGTGACAGCGCTTAATTCGATAGCTTTTGATGTTACGCGTCATAAGAACTGTTTTTGTTCGAAATTCGCTTTTTTAGCGGATTTTTCCTCACTTTCACGTCAAAAAGATGAATGAGAGTGCGAAAGAGAATGACTTATGTACTAATGTATGGAGAGAAGCTATGATTAATCCATACAGTATATAGCACTTCAATCTGCGTTTGTTGCGAGTAGAGGAGCTTGAGGTGGTTTAATATGATGCAAAGCCAATTTGATCCAACAATCATTCGTGTACATGATCAGAGGCAATATGTTGGACCAATAATGCTTTGCTCTTCTTTTTGCATCCAGAGCTTACCAAAAAGGGACAGGGACACGCTTGAGATAAGATTTGAACTCACAACCTTTGGCGAGAATGATTATGCGCTGCGCATGTGACCATACGACCGCACTGCTTCTGCCGCCTACTTTTTCTTGTTCCGCTCCAATGAGAAAATGGACATTTGCATCTACCAGCTGTTTTGGCCTCTTACCTTTGCTCTCCGGAGCTTAATTTCTAATGCTTCTGTACCCGTATGACCGATGCGCAATACTGTTGGACCACAGCTGTGCGCTCAGTAACGTTCGTAGGTCCCAAAACTTCCATTTCGTTCGATCAGTTGCTGCTGGTGGCGGGGGTTGCACTGTTTTGCATAAAGCTATCCCCTCCAAACCTTCGTCAAAACAACGGAGCGTAAAGTCTGTTTTCGTCGTCGCTTCTCTTACGACGGAGAAGTTCTGCGGCCGGACTGACCTCCGGAAGTTGTCCAAGGCAGGGCAACACGCAGTAACATTCCGTTGGAGGAAGATTACGCTGCAAAAACTGTAAGGTACAGAGCGGTTGTAGGAGCTTGGTGAAGCAGTTTGGTGGAGTTCGGACATACACGATGTAAATAAATGGTGCACCCGCGCCGCTGCACTGGTAGCGCCCGAAACATACGCTTGCCAGCAGTTATCGATTGCAAATTGTGAGGTAAATTTCGAGCGAGAAATATGCATGAAGCTACAGCTGCTGCTGTCGGCGTTGTTGAAATGTGCAAAGGTGAATGGGGCAGCACCAGTAGAAGAGCATTTGGCTGTGTTGTGAAGAACACCAGAAGGAAGGCAAGAATGATTTGTGGAGCTTCTGGCATGGATGGATGGATGCATTATGTTTGCCGGTGCGATGGGAAGGTGTGGGTGCGGATGGTGGTGGTATATATGACGTGCCCTGTCGAAACACACCTTGGCACGAACCTTGTTGATTTATTCAGCGCCAGAAGAGTCGTTTCGACGTCGGCGCATACAACACCACTTCGAACCCTAACTACATCTCGCTGTTTTGCCCCGTTCGACGCTTCACACACGATGACGTTTCTGTGTCAGCAGGGAGAGAAAGGAAACTGCAGGTCATAGACATACTGTCGCTAGCTTGTGACAGGTTGGTGGCTTTTGTTTGTTTCCCCGCCACCAGCAGCAACTGATCGAACGAAATGGAAGTTTTGGGACCTACGAACGTTACTGAGCGCACAGCTGTGGTCCAGCAGTATTGCGCATCGGTCATACGGGTTCAGAAGCATTAGAAATTAAGCTCCGGAGAGCAAAGGTAAGAGGCTAAAACAGCTGGTAGATGAAAATGTCCATTTTCTCATTGGAGCGAAACAAGAAAAAGCAGGCGGCAGAAGCAGTGCGGTCGTATGGTCGCATGCGCAGCGCATAATCATTCTCGCCTCAGGTTGTGAGTTCAAATCTTATCTCAAGCGGTATCTTTTTGGTAAGCTCTGGATGCAAGTATTATTGGTCCCAAATATTGCCTCTGATCATGTACACGATTGATTGCTGGATCAAATTGGCTTTGCATGCTCCTCTACTCGCAACAAACGCAGATTGAAGTGCTATATACTGTATCGATTAATCATAGCTTCTCTCCAAACATTAGTACATAAGTAATTCTCTTGCGCACTCTCATTCATCTCTTTGACGTGAAAGTGAAGAAAAATTCGCTAAAAAAGCGAATTTCGAACAAAAACAGTTCTTATGACGCGTAACATCAAAAGCTATCGAATTAAGCGCTGTCACACACAGGCAGAAGGAAGACAGACACAGATTTTTAGCAAAGCTTTAAGAGATATGAGAAGCAATTTAAAAACGAGGTTTAGCGGCAGTAGCAACGCATCTATTGCACATAAGCATTTTTTCCAACCCGCATATTTTTTCATACAATTGGTCTAACACTGATTACATGGATACATCTCTTGTATGATCCTTAAAATCCCATATTAACCGATTTTAACGGCTGTCCAATAAAGCTCCATAGCACAGAACTTCCAACCGAATGTGGTCGATGTTTTCGGAAAGCATCCCCAAAATTTAGCATGATG
Source organism: Anopheles cracens (assembly GCA_002091845.1). Taxonomy (NCBI): domain Eukaryota; kingdom Metazoa; phylum Arthropoda; class Insecta; order Diptera; family Culicidae; genus Anopheles; species Anopheles cracens. The sequence goes on from KZ068738.1 coordinate 25,178, forward strand.
AAAACCTACAGCAAATGTGCAGACCACATCCACTGCACGGCTACAGCATATTTTAAATTAAATCATCTCCACCAAATTCTCTACCATATGCATTCCTCGCACGCGTCAAGAACAAAGACGATCAAAAACATGAAAAACGGACCGACTTAAGCAGGCCTGCGGCATATTCCAAGCTTCTGAAGGTACAGCGCGACCGGAGCCAAAGCAGCAACATCGCACGGTGCAATTTATTTTACCCCTAATTGGATTAATGAAGCGCCTATTTGCTGTGTTGATGCTACCAAATACAAAAAAAAACTCAGTAATAGAGAACACGAGCGTAGAGCTTTAAGAATCTCGACTTTTGATTTAGCTCACTGTACTGCCTGCCTCCTGCCTGCATGTCTTTCTCCGTCCTAGGGTCGGAGAATTAGCGTTTGACCTTTGTAGAATTGACGATATTCTCCGCGGTTGACGCTGGGCACTGATAAGAGAGACGGGGAAGCATGGTCCATACGTCCCACATCAAAGCAAACGTCGTAACGACACGAAAGCGGAAACAAACAAAAAAAAGCACTGAGTTTAGATATAAATTGGAAAATTGCCCATGGAGCGCACGGAGGATAGATCACTCGGTAGGTCTCAACAGATTGCGACGCCATTCCATCAATTTGGCCGAGTCACGATTTGGAGAGAGAAAGATTGGCGATTTTGGTCTGCAAAGCCATTCGCAGAATGCGTTTGGTCCCGAACATTTGTTTTGGATCTCTTTATTCCCTAAGCACTCATGCACGTTCCTCCAAAACACTCCAACATGCGGGTCATGATAAAAGATGGACACGTACTTTATTCCTCCTCAAACTAGGGCATGTATATGCTTGAAACTACGTGTCGCATCGTCAGAGCCACTGCAGCTAACAAATTTAATGAAGTCGGTGTCATACGTGCCATTGAAAACACGAAGCATTCTCGGAAACGTCGAATGCCTTGCAGAGATGTTTTAAATATTTATGTATATTTTCAGATGAAAAAATCACAATTTAGACACTGATCCGCTGGTCGCATAAGATAGATGATAGATGATAAGCGAAGTAGTAGTAATAGTAGTAAAAATATAAGTAATCTTTAAATGGGGGTTTGAACTATACAAATTACAGTACATATTTCCAATGTTAATGCATAAATCAACAAAAATAGACACAAAAAAGAAAAGGAGAGCGCAAAAACCACCAAAAGAATGATATTCTTCTGTGCATTATCAAGAATTGCTAGAGGCTTGACTACTGGAAGAAGTAAAAACACATGAAACAAAGCGTAGTTTGAGGTTATGTTTATCCGATCTTTTGAAATATAATCGAGAAAATTCATGTTATAAGATATTGTAATACAATTAATTGTTAATGGTGTCGTAGGTAGGTACCGTGTCGTGAAAGGCTGAATGTGAAAATTATGTAAAGTGATACACATGATGAGAAACACAGCAATGGAAACAGGATATTTGGATCGTCGTATCAAATTCAAGTTTTTACATTCTTTGTACGTGGACGTGCAAAACGGGGGGTGGGTTCTACGAACTTGCCTGCACCGAGACCCGACGACGGCGCTAAGTTCTAGTTTGTTTTTACTTACTAATTGTATTGCTATCATCAGTACTGTCTTCAGCGAGAACCGCCGACCGCACAAATCGAACAGATCTTCGAGCGACGGGCCGAGCAATTCCATAACTAGTGCATTGTATTTGCCGCAGGGCCCGAAGTAGTAAACCTCCGGTATTCCTTCCGCTAGATGGGTCCATCCGCGGTTGTGTTGAACCAAACCACATATTACACAGAGTGTGTTTACGAGCGGCGAAGGAGGAGCCAGCGCACGTACAACAAAGAAGGTGGTTATTGCAGATGTAGCAAGAAAGAGAAAAGAAAACGCGAATGCGTTTAATGCAAACGATCAATGTTGGTTGGGAATGAACGCATCTCAGATGAGTTTTGTGAGAGAGTGTGTTGCAATAAATACAATTTAACGTTGAAATACTGAATCGGTATCATCACACCCGTGCCGTGCCGTTTGTATGTGTTTGTGGTGTCCTCTGTTTGCACAACTGATTGAGATGATGAAGAGGTGGAGAGCTCCACACACTGCAGGCTTCGGTACACTTCTATTTGTCACCCGGGTTTGTTCGGGAAAATGGTCGGCACCAGCCAAGCCAAGCCGGCCTGCTGATTGTTGTGGTAGATGAAGAAGGATAATGGAGTGTTTGCTCGACGCCCGCCACTACGACGCCGCGATTTATCCTTCGGCCCTTGGCCGGGGTGGAGAGAAATGTGAAAATAAAGAGGTGCCAAAATGGATTTGTTTAGCTGCTGACGGATTCCTCCTTTGCATGGTCCGTCGTGGGGGTCCTGTGCGCTTAGGCAGATAGGCAACACCCGAAGTAATGATGTTCTTGAGGTTGGTGGAGCTAGCCGGCACTGAGACTAATGGAGGGACATGTTTATCTTTGCTAAATTACCTCGCGGGAAGCGATCGCTCAGGAGACAACAGCTGGCACGATAATGGCACGATGCCCCTGAGAGGAGGTCTTTAACGTAAGGATGATAAAACAAACAAGGAACAATGCAAACTCCCAAACACACAGAGGTAAACAACAAAAACCCAATTGAAAATAAAAATTATCTAAAAAAAATCAAAATGAGATCGATTTTGACATTTGCAGTAATTGTTCTATACAGGAGCGAATATGTACAAACGGTAAGCAAACAAGGCAAGTCAAGCAAGTAGCACAACCACTCTGAGCTTAGTACAGAGGTCTGATTCCGTCCGATTTCTCTAGGCATCCTTATAGATCCAACAGTTATGAAACGAGTGTGCCTTAGCGTAGTTTGTCGTTCGTTGAAATGCGCTTAAGCAACGTCCGGGAGAATGTCAGTCTCAAGTCTAGTCTAAATATGTTTGTAGCACGTAGAATCTACTACAGTTTTGGCAATGGATGCAAGGTTGCATAGCACTTTCTGCATAGCATTATGAGCAAATGATGTTAAAGCTAGCTGTGGGGGACTTGTGCTTACGCTTCATTTGGTGAGTTATGGGGTTATAAATGTGTGCTGCTCCAGCACAATTGGTTTCGATTTGATGAATAATGCATTGAATGCAAAATTGTTGACAGAAAAAAAGTAAAATGAGCGGCGTATGTAACAGATAAAGAATAAAACCCAAAAAGAGAGCTCGAAACATAGCCAAAGGCGGAAGGCATTCTATTCCTTCCAAACGACGGGAAGAGAGAACGGCGTCAGTGTATGTGTGTGAGCACGTGCATCCACGTGCAGAGTAGTGTTGATTGATGACGTCGGAAAGGGGGGGGGGGGGGCAATGAAAAACTACATTAAAGGAAGGAAAACGAATTTTAACACCAATCGAGGAGCGACACCGTCGTCCGCGGAAACGACGGCTGGAGAGGCGCAACGCAACGGACATCCGAGAGCCGAAACTTACTAGCTGCTTAGCAATCATCAGTACAGTCTTCAAGGAAAACTTCCTTCCACATAACGTAAAAAGATCTTCTAACGATGGTCCCAACAGTTCCAGTACCATTGCATTGTACCGGCCGCCACACGTGCCGAGGTGATACACCCGCGGGATCCCTTCCGGTGGGGACTGTGTATCTGTCGTGCGTTTTCAATGTACGTGGAAGCGATCGATGGGAAATGAAGAGATCATGTGTGATCAACGCGCGCACACATACGCAACCCATTCATGAATGAAAATAGAAGAGAAAATTTGATCAGTGAGTGGGGAAGAAGGTGATTAAAAGAGGTGAAAAGGTAAGGAAGAAAATAAAAACTAGAAATCCACAGAGTCCTCAGTTACTGAGATATTCTTCTACCGACGAAAGATATACGAGAAATCAAAACCGTAACCTAGAACTTAGACCAAAAGCTTTACGATAACTAGAACATAAGGAACAGCATACGATAGCAGTCCATTTTGTTTTAAGGCAAACAAATCTTTTTTTTGTATCACACATAGACAGCAAAGCATATAACTCCTTTGCACGAGGAGAAATGCAAAATGAAGATAAGTTAAACGATGATAAAACAAACAAGGAACAATGCAAACTCCCAAACACACAGAGGTAAACAACAAAAACCCAATTGAAAATAAAAATTATTATCTAAAAAAATCAAAATGAGATCGATTTTGACATTTGCAGTAATTGTTCTATACAGGAGCGAATATGTACAAACGGTAAGCAAACAAGGCAAGTCAAGCAAGTAGCACAACCACTCTGAGCTTAGTACAGAGGTCTGATTCCGTCCGATTTCTCTAGGCATCCTTATAGATCCAACAGTTATGAAACGAGTGTGCCTTAGCGTAGTTTGTCGTTCGTTGAAATGCGCTTAAGCAACGTCCGGGAGAATGTCAGTCTCAAGTCTAGTCTAAATATGTTTGTAGCACGTAGAATCTACTACAGTTTTGGCAATGGATGCAAGGTTGCATAGCACTTTCTGCATAGCATTATGAGCAAATGATGTTAAAGCTAGCTGTGGGGGACTTGTGCTTACGCTTCATTTGGTGAGTTATGGGGTTATAAATGTGTGCTGCTCCAGCACAATTGGTTTCGATTTGATGAATAATGCATTGAATGCAAAACTGTTGACAGAAAAAAGTAAAATGAGCGTATGTAACAGATAAAGAATAAAACCCAAAAAGAGAGCTCGAAACATAGCCAAAGGCGGAAAGCATTCTATTCCTTCCAAACGACGGGAAGAGAGAACGGCGTCAGTGTATGTGTGTGAGCACGTACATCCACGTGCAGAGTAGTGTTGATCGATGACGTCGGAAAGGGAGGGGGGGGGGGGGAATGAAAAACTACATTAAAGGTATGTAACAGATAAAGAATAAAACCCAAAAAGAGAGCTCGAAACATAGCCAAAGGCGGAAAGCATTCTATTCCTTCCAAACGACGGGAAGAGAGAACGGCGTCAGTGTATGTGTGTGAGCACGTACATCCACGTGCAGAGTAGTGTTGATCGATGACGTCGGAAAGGGAGGGGGGGGGGGGCAATGAAAAACTACATTAAAGGAAGGAAAACGAATTTTAACACCAATCGAGGAGCGACACCGTCGTCCGCGGAAACGACGGCTGGAGAGGCGCAACGCAACGGACATCCGAGAGCCGAAACTTACTAGCTGCTTAGCAATCATCAGTACAGTCTTCAAGGAAAACTTCCTTCCACATAACGTAAAAAGATCTTCTAACGATGGTCCCAACAGTTCCAGTACCATTGCATTGTACCGGCCGCCACACGTGCCGAGGTGATACACCCGCGGGATCCCTTCCGGTGGGGACTGTGTATCTGTCGTGCGTTTTCAATGTACGTGGAAGCGATCGATGGGAAATGAAGAGATCATGTGTGATCAACGCGCGCACACATACGCAACCCATTCATGAATGAAAATAGAAGAGAAAATTTGATCAGTGAGTGGGGAAGAAGGTGATTAAAAGAGGTGAAAAGGTAAGGAAGAAAATAAAAACTAGAAATCCACAGAGTCCTCAGTTACTGAGATATTCTTCTACCGACGAAAGATACACGAGAAATCAAAACCGTAACCTAGAACTTAGACCAAAAGCTTTACGATAACTAGAACATAAGGAACAGCATACGATAGCAGTCCATTTTGTTTTAAGGCAAACTAATCTTTTTTTTTTTTGTATCACACATAGACAGCAAAGCATATAACTCCTTTGCACGAGGAGAAATGCAAAATGAAGATAAGTTAAACGATGTAATTGTGGTGCTTTTGATTTCATTGACTCCATTTTTATTGCTACGTGTTCATTGTTGTATAGGTTTTTCCCTGAAAGAGAAGAGAGACAAAAAAGCGAAACCGTTAGTGGAAAGTCCGAAAAACATTTGGAAAACGAATAAAAATCCGTGGGCATCTGCCATAATGATTGCGAAACGCAACGCGAATCTGTTCCGGCGAATCTGCAATACTTTTTAATGCTAATTTTCCTTACGCACCATCCCCGAACACAATAATCCGTACAACAATGGAGCACACGTCCGTCTGAGGCACGTGAACAGCCCACACCCCACGGGGTCTCTCGCAAAGACACGGGATGCAAACGAA
>KZ068738.1:33456-45351 GCA_002091845.1 Anopheles cracens
ATGTCCTTTGGTATTCCCCTGTAGGAAACGAATCTCCTGGAGCGCTTTGCATGGTTGCCACACACACACATCACCGAGCCAAAGAGACGACTTGAAGTGGGTTGATGAAGGGTGAGAACATTGGAGCTTTTGACTATCACCTAGTTCGAAATGTTGACCGCTATTAGTCAGGCAATCGTAACCTTCAATTTCGACCGATTATAGCACGATAGTGGATTTTTTTTCAACAGCTTGAGGTTAACCCAAACCATTACGTGCGAGGTGTCGAAGGCGTTACTCGAAATCAAGCTATTGTGAAAATGTATGTATCTTATACTTCCGGTTCTAAAATAAATATAGTGATCGTTTCTAAAAATAAAAGCAAACTACTACCGAACAATTGGAGAGATAATGTCTAAAAACCATCTTCTACAGCATGTAAACAGCCATAAAAAACATGCAAATCAGCCAAGATAACACGGCAACGGTTGCAATCGGAAAGAAAAACACAATACGGTATGACTTTGTCCTTTACGAACTGAGCAACGTTCGTTCGGTAGCAACAACGTCAGTCACCGAAAGCGAGAAGAATAATCGGCAAGCGCACCTAACCACGTAGCCAGCTTTGCATATCCACGCAGCCAAGCTCATCCATGCCGTCCCCGTTGGAGACGCTCCCTCATTATGCATTCCGTCCCATTAGCCGTCTGTCGTCTGTCCGGTTTGCAATGTGCAGATAGCGACAAGCCGGTGGAATCAATAAGCAGCACATCGGGATGAACATATCCGTGGTGCTGCAACGGCTCGGGCCGCCTGCATGCGTTAGTAGTTTGACCTTCAACAGCTCCGAAAGCTTGTTAGGAAAGAGCGAATGGACTACAAATATCGCTGGGTAATCGAGAGAACAGCAGCACGGTAGGCATAGACGGTGGGACGGACATCTCCAACGTGGAAGTCAACTATGCCCGGATACTGCCACCTCCAGCGGACTACGCCCAATTCTTTTCCAGATTCCAGCAAGGGGAGACCGGTGACGAAAGTCGATCGATACCCTTCGGAGCGTTCGCGCCAGCGGAATGGATTGAAACAATTCTGGTGGCATACGCCAGATCCATCCTCAACAAAGGATACACCTGCGTCAACCGCAAGTGGCAGGAGTTGGTCGAGCTGGCGGGAAACATCGGGCAAGACATTGTCGCCGCGGACAACGGGGCATCACAGTTCCTAGCTAATCTGACTGCTTGCAGTGGAACCAACGTCAGTAAGTCGATATCCGGTGCGCAGCTAACGACAACGCTACGGAATGCCCTTCGTCGCCGGTGCTATGTACGGTCGATCGTTTCCTTTCCCCAGCCCCTTCTCTTTCTTCCCGTCTCGCTGGCAATCGATGGCGCACGCCTGTACGCCTCCATTAACGGACTGGAGGCGGATATAGCGGCGTGCGCCGGAGAGCAAGCCGTTGCGATCGCTACAGAGGTAGCACAGATTGGAACGAAGATAGTCCTGTGTCAAGTAGAGCCGGCTTTATAAACGTTTCAAAGTGCATCTCCTATGTCGCACACCTTACATTACATTTCCGGCCCCGAAATCATGTTCCACTACACTTACCCAGCCTGAGTTCTCCGAAGTTGCCACAGCCGATCTTTTTGCCGACGCGGAAGTTCGGGCCCACCATCAGGACACCGGAGGAGGAACTGACCGAATGGCGTGCGGAGTACATGCTGCTGCCGCCTCGTGCACCACCGCCGCCGCCTCCACCGCCACCTCCGCCGCCACCACCGCCGGCTGTGTTCGATGCTCCGGCACCGGGAACACCGCTGGTGAAGAGAAACGAGAGAGCAAGGAAGATGCGTTAGAATTAGTCAACAAGTTTGAAAAAAGCATGGTAATTAACAGAATTCGCGCCAATAGTTCATTTTTACCTCGAAGTTCCGTCAGAATCTTAGTCATAACTTATAATCTAGCCACAGTATGTGGAAAATGAAAGCAACGAATAGATTTTTCAAACCGAAAAGTATTAAAAGCAATTGCTCAGCCATAATCTCTATAACACATTTCAAAGGTAACAGAAACAAATGTTATAACCAACTTATGACGAACATTAGGCTAGTGTGCTTCAACCAACTTTCTACAATTGTGCGATTGAAATGTTACTAATTGTCTACTAAGTTAACTAGTTTTCACTGCTGCTAAACCATGTTACATTAGTGGAAAGTCATGAGAGTCAATACACTATATCTTGATTTAATTAGGAGAGAAGTCTCAGTAACGTCTCACTAATTTACTCACTCATACTGTATTTGTTTGACTCATTCAGTATATATTTGTTCGACTCACTCACTCTTATTTTAGAGGCAAAAGACCGTTTAGGTCAAAGCCTCTCTAATCATTCAACAACAACAACTCACTCTTATTTGTATTTGACTCATCGCTTCGATTAGTAACCCACCGAGAATAACATAATACAAAACGTGATCTAGTCATGGATACGATTTCTATATCTTTCATTTAAACGACGCAACGCGCTCCACGGGATGAGTGATTCACGCAGAGTTGGTTCACTATCAAAATAGCATTTATTATCATTCCTATCGCCAAGCGATGTAGCAAATTGTAGGATGATAGATTGAACTGAAGAACAGATGATAGATAGAAACTGAACAAGCATACGTCAGTCTCGTTTGTTTCAACGACAGTTTCACTATTGCAGCAGAAATGTGATTGCGGCATATTGAATATACGCAGGACCCAATTGGATCACCGACCATTCCAAGAGGGAATCAAACCCACCACCAATACAGGCGCGTGAAGGGGTGAAGGTAAGGTGCGATAATTAGTTTTATTCGGTTTCGAGAGCTCAGCACGTAACCCCGGCGCGTCGTAGGGACTCTCGCTCTGACTCGTGTCGATGCTTCGCCTCCCTTGAGGTTGGTCGATGCCCGGACTTAATTACTGTCACGCAATAAAGCACCCGTCCGTCCTCGCTGCACTGCCCACTACACACCTTCCCCTCTCACCGTACATGCACGGCGGCCCCACGTCCTCAGCCATATGGTGGTGGTAGCCCACAAAAAAAAACAGCTAGTAAAAAAGCATTCCGAGCACACCGAAACGATTGAACTAATCGACCAACCTCCACACCCGGGCGAAGCTCGGACGACTCTCGGGTGAGTTGACTGCCCCCAAACAATACGCCTTATTAGATTGGGTGGCCAAATGTCCTGGAGAGTGCGGTAGTCGGCCGGGTGGGTGATCGCGCGGCACCGGATACGTGATGGCCGATAAAGGATAAACAAAAAACCTTCAACCCGACCAACTAACCACCTTCTGCAAACGTCCCCCGGCATCGTTCAGGACCATCATCCAATGCTTCCGCCGTCAAGTTCATCAAGCCCACAGGAAGTACACGAAACACGCCTCCTTAAGCCGAACCGTGCCGTGGCCATTTGTTGAACAGACGCGGCCATTTAGGAGCACCCCCCCGCCAAGCCTGCGCGCCTGATGGACGACAACCACCAATTTTCTCCACCAGATCTTATCTGGTCGAGAAAAAGGATACACAAAAAACCACCCGAACCAAATTGACTTCAATCAATCGAGGTCATGGAATCTTCGCTCGCGCTGCCCTCGACGGCTTTTTCGAATTATAATAATTCATCAAACCAAAAACAAAAAAAAACACCCACCCACACTATGTGTGACTGGTGGGTTTTTCCCGCAGCGAAATTGATTCCCGGGCGATTCTTATCACGATCGATTTTCTTTTCCGCTCGTGCGATTAACGCACGAACCGAAAGGAGCACACGAGAGCGGCAAACATCCGGCGAGAGAGTAACGGAACGGTGGTACGAGCATGACCAAAATTAAGGTCGTTTTGTTTAACGTTTTGCGCGTGTTAGCGCCACAGAGACCGAAGTCAAGGAACCGGGCGGACTTTACAACGTTTGAGGATGGTACGGCAGCAATGGCACGGAGGGCGTTGGTTTTGTGGTTCGAAACTCTGTGACCCTGTTTTATGGGACATCGGAAAAATTGGCTGGCCGTGTGTCCCTGGGTTGTGGGAAAAATGGTCTGACCGGGGCCGCCTCAAACGAAGGCCACAAACAAGCGCGCGCCGTGGTCGAAAGTGGGACACGGAAGCCACGGTGCTCGAAAGCGGTTGATCCCGAAATTGCCCCGCACGTCCCGGGTAAAAAAACTTTTCTTCCCTCGCCCTCGGATTCCTGTGACTTTTCAAAGTCGGTCACAAATGCCGTCACACACACACACACACGATGAGGTCGTTCCGACCAGGTGACGTAGGAATTCGAAGACATTTTCCTGTCCCGCTTCTCGAAGAGATTTGGTTTACAAACAATGTTGTAACAGATTTTGATTTTTGTTCATTCCATTGTTGAAATTAACAAGAAATTTCCAAAATTCTAGCACAATGTTTTAGGTTTAGAAAAAATCCGATAAAATATCATATTTTTATAAGTTTCTCTCTCTTCACAAGTAATTTAAAGCATAGTTTTGCTTGAAAATTATTACACCAATAAAACCGGAATTTTTGTGAATTTTGAAACTTTGTTTTTGATGCTTCTCAACACATTGTTCCCACGAAAAATGATGAAATTCTATGTTTGTACATGCCTGACGGATAGATCAACATAAAAGGTCAAACCGCAAATTATGATATAATGTTAAAAATTGTTTTGTTTTTTTAAACATTTTTTTTTTAATTATACAGTGGCAAGTATCAAATATTAAAAAATCACCATCCCACGATAAATGAATATAAATGAATAATTTGGCCTTCAAATTAGTTGATGATTTAAAAAAAAATCTGCCTCATGGAGATAATGAGTTCTTCTGACACTAAAATACAACGTCAAAACGCAGAATCTAGTTCATAATTATAGTTACATACTATAATCTCTAATATAAGCCAAACCTAGTGACCGTTTTGTATTCACTTTATTTTATTTAAATTGATGCAACTTGCACTATCTAACACAAACACGTAAAATGTAGATGAACACAAATGAATGAATCTCAATGAGAGAAACACTTACACACATGAATGTGAAATGATGAAAAAATAATAAACTACTGTTACCAAATATAAAGCCGTATGTTAGGATTGATGAAGTTGCTTTTTTTCGGAATACATTAACGCGCTGCTCCGACAGGCAGGCGGAAGAAGTTGGAAGCGGTAGCAATCGATGTGCTTTTTCGACTCTCCTCAAAGCAGGTGAGTCATTTACTCTTTTTCAACGAGTTAAAAATACAAAAAAATATTTCGAAATTGATTTTTAATAAACTTGAGTCGCAAAATTCATAAAAGAATCAACTTCCAAATGAGTAAAAACATATTGAACATGAAGCATAGTTGACAAAAGAAATTAAACATTGCAAAAAAGAGTTGATTCTCGGAATGATTCAAAAATGAGATCAACTCGACCGAGTGAACATTTCAATACAATTTTAAAATAAAAATGAAAAGAGCCGGATCATTTTCACTCTTTGCAATCGATTCGACTCTTCGGGTAATGTCACAAGTGACGGCTAATGGCAAAAGAGTAAAAGTATACACACTCTCAAAAGGAATGTAACGATGGTGAAAGCTTTGTGCATTTTTCTACAAGTAAACAATATCTATGTCTATATAAAACATTGAACAATGTCTATATTAAAACATTAAACAATGCCGTATGACCAAATAAAAACACTACAAAAAAATCCTTATAACTCTCTACTCGCAAGATCAAATACTAGGAACGTAATTCAACGAATAATTTAAAATTTAACCAAACGTAACGTAAACCAACACATGCAAATGCAGTAATGGTACAGCAAATCCAAAATTCGTTAAAACCATCTCGATCTCGCCGTCATTTGTTGGAGCTGAAGAGGCCACACTTGCTGGATCCCAGTAACCACACCCGTGGTCTTCACACTATGACACGGAGGAGCAAATATAGATGAAGTCTAAATATTGTTAGAACAATTCATCAATCGAACACAACTCGCCGCCCGTTCTTCGTTCAGTCCAGTCGATTATAGTGTGGAGTTATTCGCCATCGTTCGGTGTACTAAGCTCAATAGGATCAGAATGATTATGTCTCAAAATAATGTAAGAACCGAAACTTCACTTTCACTTTATCACTAAAATTGCCATTTAGGGAAAAAATGCACACCGCTGTCTCTTCGTTCACCCAGGTGGTCTTGAAGCAATAGATCAAATCCGCCATATACGCGAGAAATAAATGTTCGTCTCTTCACTGGGACGCTAGCTACAACGCGCGACAGGCAACTTGTTCAGAGCCAGAGTGAATGACAAGTGAAAAATGTCAAATGAAGAACTGTGGACGTACGCCCGTCCAAACACCTTCTTCCCAAAAGCTTCTGGCTGCGGCTGGTGTCACCATTTCTCCGCCGAGCGCTTTTCCTTCGCATATTTCATTTGCCCTTTCGAACACGTGACCCAACAGCGGCAACGTGACTGAAAATATGCGTGCGGGTGGTTGTGACAGAGGAAGATAAACAGCAAAAACTGAGTCTCGTGTCAAAATCAGTCTTGTAGGAAATTGAACCGATGGGGCGCCCACCTTTCCTTCTATCGAGCGCGTGGAACGCTGAGCAGGGAACGTAAGGATAGGCAAAGAAGGTATAGGTTGAGTTACATATGGGCCGCTTTCCCATCCCCCAACCAAAAACAGCCAAAGCAAACAATGTGGACTGTCGGACACGTGTTCGCACGGTTCTTTGTGGGATGCAATCACGTGTTTCGCGCGCTCGTCGAAAGGTATTATGTTTAAAACGGTGCAGTAGTTTTTCGATGCATTCACTGTTTGATACTACTTATACCAGCTTCGATCGAGCCCCATCGTGATTATCTACTAATTCTGTAACCTTCACGCGTCTTTCCCGAAGCGTGTGTGCTATAACCGGGCTGTAACGTTCTCCTGCCCGAAGCACACAACCAGACAGCACATGGCCGGACCCTTCAACACGCTTTCAACCGTGTCACATGGCAACGCGTTTCCAGCAGCAGCAGCAGACAGCACGTTTCTCCCGGCAGCAGAGACTTCTCCTCTTTGTAGTTTGTCGTTATTTTGAAGTTTTGTTTATAAAACTTTATTCACCATTCGACGAAGCTACATCTGGTACGCAAATTTGCGTAGCGCGCGCACAGCGGAAAGGGAATCGAGGAGATTGCTCCATCGCAAACCGACACATGGGGCACGACCCACGTCCAGGGTGTCTCAAGATGTAAGCCGTTTTGCTAAGCGTTCGGGTTGGCAGTGGAGTATTTTTTTTGTTCCTACTCCGTTTTATCCCAATTCGAATGTATTTCCAGCTGGCGAGCCAAAGACATTGTTTGATGTGTTGATGTCCAATGTGAGAAGGAGCAGAAGAGTGAAGAAACGATGTTGTTTCTTGAATCGTTTAAGTAATCCGATCGACTACGTCCCGCAAATATTGTACTCATTTCTCCCCAAGCCAGAACGTATTCCGAAGCAGACGGCAGCTGCATGTTTGATGCATGTACGTGCAAAAAACTTCAAGAACAAAACAAAAACTTTCAGAACAGCGTTTTTTGAAGATGTTTTATTCTAAAAATAGTCGAACAAATTGCTTCGACACAATCAAACATTCTTCAAAACGTTTGTAATCGTAAGAAAAGTAAGCCCTTGTTAATATTAATTGGCACCAGAAAAAAAAACATGACTCCTTTGTAAGCGCTTATCGGTCATTCCAGTCACGCAGCACAACAAACGGTTCACACCATAAACAACTAATCGCGTGGCGCGCAGCGCACACTTCACTACTATTGCACACCACACATCGAGGCCACACAAACCAGGTGCAAAAGCAACTTTAAACCCACAACAACTCCGTTTGCTTTCCCTTTCGCCGATACGCTGATAAGGGCAGTTGAAAGTTTAACATTCGTGATGCAGTTTACGGTCACCACATTTTTCGAATAGTACGGTTCAGGTGAACCGGCCGAACGGACCAAATAAAAAACAAGTGCCTGTTAGTTTTGAAGCACACGCAATATTTTCCCCCGTCGTGCTTCTATAGCCACGTGGCTAGAAAAGTCATGATAAATGGCAATATAAAAATGGTGCAAGAAAAGCCAACGGCGTGAGTGGAGAGCATCGTCTGATTCATGTATCAGCGGAAAATACTTATTAAACTAGCAATAATAGTGTAAATAAAGCATTAATACGGCGCTTGTGTAGTGCACTTGCCATACTCGAAGGCGCCGATCGACTTTTGTGACAATTCGATGTGACAATAGAAACGATGTCAACACTGAACTTTACACGACATGACAACAATCAACAATAGTATCGTGACGCATTCACTACGGAAACCCTGCGTAAGGAACTTGAAATTGTTCATGTCGCGTTGCGTTTTCCTATCTTTTTTTTAAAGGAACCATAATGTTATCACCATATCAAGCATGAACCGCGATACATGGGCAAAAGGAGGATGAAAGAGTACGGTTGCGATGGGGAAGAAAAAGAGCGACATAGCTATATCGCTTATATAAAAACATTTGATTGAAACTGGCACACCCGGCACACTGCCCTCTACTCAAATATGTTGGAGCCTTCGATTCGATTCCGAAATCACTCAACAATATTACCCCCTTCATCATCACAATTTAGACACAAACGCACGTACACAAAGCAAACGCAAGTGTAGCGTACATTATAGCAGGGCGGTGAGTGACGGGCTGGAAAGAGCGACTAATTAGGAAACTAATTTCCAAACGTTGATTAAATCGCATTTTCATTCCATTGCACAGAGGGACCCTCCTCTCACGCACACAAACACAGCCGAACACAGAAACGTGCCAGAATAGTTCACACCGTGCTACAATACACGTATAACGCGTGCTAGGCGATCGAGGTCAAAGCCGCGTAAACACATTTTGCTTTGGTGAAAAACATTCTGTCACTACACACCGTTTATTGAATATTTCCAGCAGAGATCGTTCTTCTCGAACGTTGCTGGGATTCGAACACGTAATTATGCATTCTCCCTATCTATCTGCACTCCCCCATTCCACCAGAGACCACCGAGAGTAATTATATTACTTGACCAGCGCCAGCCAGCCGCTCTCTGTCCTATCGTTCCACGAGTCGAAGCAAGTGCACAGCTCATCACGACCCAACGGAGCAGAGAAATCAAAACAGCACCCATCATCTTCCTGATAAACCTCCACACGTTCTCTATCTATCGGAGCAGTTCGAGTTCTTTTTTCTTAGCAGTGTTCTTCCTCCCTAACCCTACTTAGTACACATGCAGTGTGGTGTGCAGCAACTGTACTCCTTGTGCGTGTCATTAAACTGCGCGTTGCCGTGGGACTGTGCGACTTATCAGGAGCCCACAACACGACAGACAAACAAGACAAACAGGAGATGATGTGATGTACGACTCACTCTCGCCAATCGAACAAGTTTGATCACAAGAGCGTTTCCGTTTTCATTCCTGTATCACTCACAGCTCTCCCAACGACGTGTGTGGGTGAGATGATGAGTGAGCAGCCATTTTTGTTTATTTTTTCACTGGGCTTGTTCCTACGTTTATTCAAAGATAGCGCCGGTAGCAATAATAGTGTAAATAAAGCATTAATACGGCGCTTGTGTAGTGCACTTGCCATACTCGAAGGCGCCGATCAGCTGAATCAGCCTGAAGGTATGCAAACAGCACTACGAAAGCTTCAGTGAAAAAACGCCGTACCTGCAGAACTTAAATGCGGTGCAGTGATAACGTGTGTTGGTTCGATAATCTTCTCATTCTTACAAAAACTTAGAAAATAAAAGCTGAAAAAAAACTGCAATACTAGAAATCTAAAAGCTCACATTTCTCAGTTGTGCAACAAACCAAATCAAACTGCAGACATTTTGAATGATACAATTGCAATCTTGTTCGTTGCTGAGCCGAACGAACGATATTGTGCATATTCCCGTGGTGGTGCGCGCTTACCGTTAGAGTGCAGTGCACCATGCATATGTTATCACTTCGTCGAGTGGTGCTCCACACTCCAAACGCCCATGTTGTGGGGTTATTGCGTGAAACAGAATGTGTTACAAGTGCATTTGGTGTGATTTCGAAATGTGCACAAAAAACACACACACACATAGGTCCCCCCCCCTCTGCTTCTCATACCTGCAGTGAGTTATCTTTTTGGGACGAAAATTCAACGGAATGCATAACATTGGTGCAGCTCGTCGCACTGGGTTCGGGGGAGGTGATGACGTTGGTGATACACACAAAAAAGATCACTTTTCGGGAGTGCTACTACTCTTAACAAGCAGGCAGGTACGATGGCGATGAAACGATGGCGAAACGCATATGTTTCTGGTCAGTAATACTGTGGGTATAGCTGTATGATCCTGTGACACCGTCAGCGTCTAGAGAATGTCGCTAAGAAGTGTGCATATTTCTTTTTGTTTTGCTGCAGGACACAAGAACAATTAATATCTCAAGTGAACCCGTAAGAATAATGTTTGTTTTGATTGTTTTGTTACAAAATGCATACTTTTAGGCTGACATATCAAATTAGCACTGAAAAGTATGCAACATGCAGTACATCAATGCTTGAGTAATGTTTTATTAATGCTTTATTTGTCCGTTTATTGAATATTTCCAGCAGAGATCGTTCTTCTCGAACGTTGCTGGGATTCGAACACGTAATTATGCATTCTCCCTATCTATCTGCACTCCCCCATTCCACCAGAGACCACCGAGAGTAATTATATTACTTGACCAGCGCCAGCCAGCCGCTCTCTGTCCTATCGTGCCACGAGTCGAAGCAAGTGCACAGCTCATCACGACCCAACGGAGCAAAATATTGTACTCATTTCTCCCCAAGCCAGAACGTATTCCGAAGCAGACGGCAGCTGCATGTTTGATGCATGTACGTGCAAAAAACTTCAAGAACAAAACAAAAACTTTCAGAACAGCGTTTTTTGAAGATGTTTTATTCTAAAAATAGTCGAACAAATTGCTTCGACACAATCAAACATTCTTCAAAACGTTTGTAATCGTAAGAAAAGTAAGCCCTTGTTAATATTAATTGGCACCAGAAAAAAAAACATGACTCCTTTGTAAGCGCTTATCGGTCATTCCAGTCACGCAGCACAACAAACGGTTCACACCATAAACAACTAATCGCGTGGCGCGCAGCGCACACTTCACTACAATTGCACACCACACATCGAGGCCACACAAACCAGGTGCAAAAGCAACTTTAAACCCACAACAACTCCGTTTGCTTTCCCTTTCGCCGATACGCTGATAAGGGCAGTTGAAAGTTTAACATTCGTGATGCAGTTTACGGTCACCACATTTTTCGAATAGTACGGTTCAGGTGAACCGGCCGAACGGACCAAATAAAAAACAAGTGCTTGTTAGTTTTGAAGCACACGCAATATTTTCCCCCGTCGTGCTTCTATAGCCACGTGGCTAGAAAAGTCATGATAAATGGCAATATAAAAATGGTGCAAGAAAAGCCAACGGCGTGAGTGGAGAGCATCGTCTGATTCATGTATCAGCGGAAAACACTTATTAAGCTAGCAATAATAGTGTAAATAAAGCATTAATACGGCGCTTGTGTAGTGCACTTGCCATACTCGAAGGCGCCGATCAGCTGAATCAGCCTGAAGGTATGCAAACAGCACTACGAAAGCTTCAGTGAAAAAACGCCGTACCTGCAGAACTTAAATGCGGTGCAGTGATAACGTGTGTTGGTTCGATAATCTTCTCATTCTTACAAAAACTTAGAAAATAAAAGCTGAAAAAAAACTGCAATACTAGAAATCTAAAAGCTCACATTTCTCAGTTGTGCAACAAACCAAATCAAACTGCAGACATTTTGAATGATACAATTGCAATCTTGTTCGTTGCTGAGCC
>KZ068744.1:12644-23786 GCA_002091845.1 Anopheles cracens
AAGATCGAAAGCATCGCAAAACTTTAACCTCACCCGGGGACAAGGAGGTGAGTGTAAATTTAATGAGACTCACCATCGCCCGCAACGGGAACTCGAACCGCGTCACGATGTCGCGCCGCGTTTGCGGGCTGCAAAGCCCTTGTGCCCGAATGGGCAAATGTTGCGCACGGCGCTCGCATACACGCCCGCTTCGCTCCGAGTGAAATGAGAAACAATAAATTTCACCTTCCAATGGGCCGGCCCGGCCGTAAGGTGGATTTTCCTGCAAACCCCGTCCGCGGGCAGGTTTCCGTTTTCCGATGGGTGAAGCGGCGTAGGAAAATTATCTTCGCATGTCCTTTTTCCCTCCTCCACGCCTGTCTCTCTCTCTCTCTCACTATTCAACTGGCCCATGGTTCCGTTCTTTGGTGGGTAATAAATTGTTAAAAATGTGAGACAATACACGAGCGATGCCCCCGAGGAGGGAAAAACCCGAGACCGAGAAAATACAAATCGAGAACCTGGCGCACCAGACAGACAAACTATCATGCCCATGGTACGCTGGCACCGCCTTCGGTCGCTCTTCTCCCGCCTGAGGGATTGACCCCGCGCGACGTTACGAGCCCGACCGTTAGATAATGGGACAGACAGTTTTCCACCCAGCTTTTCATGCGGGTCACAGTGCGATGCGAACAGCGTTCGGCCGCTCGGCAAGGAACTCAAGGTATCCGGCATGTGTGTTTGTGAGGCACACGGTCGATTGCCCCTCCAGGGAGCGATCTTCTACCGCGCCGGGAAGATAAGGCATCAAACCCGGGGACCGAGGCACGATGGAGGGCATTCCTTTCGACTTCTTGGCACTGGGGAGTAATTGTGAGTGTACGTTGCGAGTGGGCAACACCTCACACGAGAATCTTCGGGGAGGGACACATCAGAAGGCCGCCGTCTTCTGCATGGCGATGCAAAGAAGCGTGTGAGTGCGGAAAATTTATGGATGATGTTTGAGTGGGTCTTTCACAGGGCCCGCTTGCTCGTTACAGGAGGCCCAAGCGTGGAACTATGTGTGGAGAAGAGTTTTTCTTTGCGAAGAGGTTCATTTACATCTCGGAATGTGTTTGGTACCTTTTTGTGAATTTATTTTTATTATGTCTTCGATCCTTATTTTGTATACATAGCTGCAGGTTTAGGTTCAGAGTACCTGATTTCAACAACAACAAAAATCGTTTAAAAATGAAACACTTTTGTCTTTTAGGTTTTGTGTTAGAAGGCCATTAAGATTGCACAACCGGAATCAATGTATCACCATCATTGCTTGCGTGTACTGGTCATTTTTCCGAGGAAGTTGGCAAACAATACTGTTACTAGATGAACATCTTAAGCCATTACACTTGGCAGGAAGCTTTATCTCCGTAGTGTTATCTTGTAATACTGAAGTAACGCAGTGCGCTACATTTCCCCAGAGCAAAGCATAACTTTCCTACTGTGCTGGTACAGACAAGTCTTCTTCCGTTCTGTTGTACTGCAGTTGCAGAAGTATGAATAAACATCCAATGGAGCTGCAAACAGCACAAATAATCTGTTTATTCAAATCGCTGCCCTTTGTTGTGAAAGATAATACAGATTTGTGCAATGTGTAGCATAACCCCACTGTACGTCTATATATTTCACTTGAACAATGTTGGGAATGTTATCAGTTTATGTCAAAGTAAAGGGTTTGGATCGTTGATTCGAAATCTGAAATCTGTGTGAAATATTCATATAAAGATGTAACATAAAAAAATAATTTTGAAAGAAATCGAGCGAAGTATTTTGACACAAGTCTGGCAAAAAAGTTAAAATACATTATTTTCTGCTTTCAAACTTCAAGAAAACTTTCAAGAAATAGTAGAAATAGAAATAGAAGTCCGTTCCAATAGCTTTTTTTGTGTTGTAGATTAGGGAAATTAATCTTTTAAAGACGTTAATGGTACTCCAGATTATTGTTTTTTCCAATGGTAGTAATGATTCGAAAGATGACTTATAACTTCAATCTTTTCGAAAAAGAAGGAATGATAAGAAATTTTGTAAAAATATAAAAAATATATACTTATATTTAAAAAAATCAGCATTTTGAACTTAACTTAAGTTCTTCAAACATACCAAATAAATTCGTTTATTAATGATCTAAAACGAATTTCACGTTAATCGACTCAGCCCACCTATGTACACCAGGTTTAGTTCCCCTTCCAGTGACGAAGCAATTAGCTCACCATCAACATTCGGTACGTTTTAATCAAAACCCTCACGTACCGAAAATAATTACTTTCCCAGGCTCATCCGTAATTCATCCAGCAATGCCACGTGCATCCCCCGAGCACCCAAGCAAGTGTCGCACGATCGGCAGGCAAATTCGAACCAACGGCCGGGCGTGATCGCAAGGCAGCGTCCGGACACCCCAGATTGACGACTCGACTCGACTCCGTGTGCGGATGACAGCGCGGTATATCGCAATGCAGACGAACCTCCGCGAGACGCGATGACTTCTCGACGAGGTGTGCGGTCGACTGCATCTGGGCAACCCGCCGGCATAATAATCGGGCAGAGAAAATCTCACTCTCTTTCTCCCGCAGTCCGGGCAGTCCGCCTTCGCTACGCCCGAGCGTCCGAGCACGTCGCCCGAGGATAATCATCACTTCGATCGCTAATGGTCGAGGTATGGTGCCGTTGGAAACAATGGGCACCGTGTGCCGTCTCCCCCACCGTACCTCGACTCGGCCTTAAATCAAACGTTTCGCCTCCTTTAAGCGGATGAGACACGGCTCCGTGCCGTGATTGCAGCCCGGCACTGGCAGATAACATGCGAATTGCCACGGGAGACACAGCTCGGATCGTCCGCACAACCTCCAAAGGCCATTAGCAGGAAGGCGCGGGCGCGCGCGACCGGTACCGGACGGGCACCCGGGAAACACGTATTGTCTCTCTCACGGCTGGCACTCACTTTATCGCATCACCGCAGTCCCTCCACCCACCAAAGACGATTCCGCACATCGATTCTGTGCCGCTTTTCGCGAAACGCGACTCGCATCCCGATGCATCGAATGTGGTTAATGCGCTATTAAAATGCATTTAATATCTCTCCCGTGGCACAGCGGTGCGCACGCGGCGATTGCATCGACGACGACGACGACGGCGACGGTGCACGAGTCGCGCTTTAGAGCCCGGCACATGTTTGGAAAAACGCGGCAGGACAATTGTAATTGATTGGTGGGTACTGGCGCCTGCAGTGGGAGGGCACGCGCGAGCGAGCGAGCGCGCGCGCGCGTTAGAGCGAATGAGAGAGAAAGAGAAACCGAACTGTCTGTCTAGGATGGTATCGCCGCTGAAGGATGGAGTATCCGTGCGTTGCTTAGGCGATCCGATTCGCTAGTTACCTGCCTTAACGGAGGATTTTCCGGGGGATTAAAAACTTCACCACCCCAACAAAACGCTAAAGAAAATCGACCCGTGCTCCATCTCCGGCCGGGCGGAAGCGGCGCGCCGAGATTCGGTCGGACAAGGTTCGAGCGCAGAGATGCTTAGGGCAGATTAGTGCATCGGGTGGTGAGGTGACTTTCTCCGGCCATTGTTTCGGTGATCGATGAGGACGCAAGCGCCTTCTTTGTGCTGACGCTGCGGCGGCTGCTGCTAGGTAGAACCGACTGACCAACTTATGCAGCAGCAGGGCAACAGCATCCCCGGTCGCATGCAGATTGAGGTCAATTGATTAAGAATGCAATTATTTTGCAGAATGACTGTCCTCGGGGCACCCGAATGGTTCGGCTCCGGATGGGGTGTTTTGGATAAGCTCGGCGGCTCTTCCGCTCGCTGCCCTTTCGGAGCAACGGGAAGCAATTGTTGAAGTCAATTGATCGTTTAAGCCCTATTTAACCGAGCGTAGGCATCGTGATATTGTTGGATGCGAAAATGGCACAACCGGGACGTTCGTTTGTAGTCTGCACTTTCGGTTGAAAAGTCTAGTCCATCCGCATGTCGGTTTCTGTACGAGCTTCGGACACGCGGACGATGCGGACGAAGCAGAGCACGATTTGCCGACAAAAAATTGTGAATAATGTTGATCAATACAGAACATCAGAAGACAACGTTTTCAATGTCTGGCAAGTATCTCCTTTTAGAACAGAACGAAACGTCCCCGCCTGGAAAAATTCCCCCAAGGCACGAGGGATCAAATGCATCGAAGTCATTTCCGGCTACTGCGGATTTTTCTCTCTCCCTCGCACCAAATGACGTCCCGTGTACGTCGCCATCAATCTTTCGCCGCTGACCGCTGGCGTTGGAGGTTGGGCTGATGCCGGCGTTAAATCTGCACATTCTCTGGCTCCATTTTGCATTAGCAAATATCCGGTCTCACTCTGTGCTGAGCGATGCCGGGAGTTCAGGCCGAGGCTCGGTATTTGCAAATCACACTAGCATTAGCAAATATCCGGTCTCACTCTGTGCTGAGCGATGCCGGGAGTTCAGGCCGAGGCTCGGTATTTGCAAATCACACTCGCACACTCGTGGCGCAAGTGTAGCTGAAACGCTGCAAACAGTTAACAGCATGACGCTGGTCCATCAACGAAAGCCTGATGAAGACGACCCGTTCGGGAGGATCCTAGTCGTAGGGACGGGACTAAACACTCGGTACACTGATTGCGCCCATTGCGCATTCCACAGCGTCGCATGAAAAATGCATTTTCCACCAAATTAAAAAGGAAATAGGCGAGAAAGCGCCTGATGATTGCCAGGGAGTACTGTCTGTCACGAACGAAATGATGACTGGGCTTCTCCAAAAGGAGATCTGCTAAATGTCCAAATTTAACTTATCTCTAACATTATATTGTGTATTTTATTTGGAAGATATGTATGCGCTGCACGATGGACAGTGAAAATAGATCCTCTAGAAAGAATATCTTAGCTTATATGTATCCATTATGTGAGTTTTGTGGTACATTTACACTCAAAATTGATAGATTGAACATCAATCTTTGAAGATAGTTTGTACGTTCTCTGAAACCGTTTCCAGACGTACAGTGATTTTCACGCTGCGATTGTCGTTTGCGAATTTTGACAGCTGTGACGTCAACAACTCCATACGAAAAAACCGAATCGCGCTCGATGTTGTTCACGGTGTGTGTATTTACTGCGAAAGAATCCTGCGCCGCGAATTTGTCAAATATTACAGTTTGAGTCCAGCGCGATTTTGGCAGATTCGCGGTACGTCTGGAAACGACTTAAGCAATTTTATAGTAATATATCAAGACTCTCTTTCTTATCCCAAGTTTTGGAAATCTCCTGTCAAAAGACTAAATGAGAGCATTATTTTGAATAATAAATGTTTGATAGTATTGTTCAAAATAATGTATGAACTTAGTGACATAACCGATAACTTCCATCAATGACATAAGTCATTGCTTTCTTGTTTGTATGGAGAGCTTCAGAAATATTCTTTTTGAGCAGGGAAACTATGATTCCATGATTCTAACAAAGTACAACTCAAAGTATCATACGATCCAAACGCGCGACTTGGTCGGTGCCAGACGGGTAGCAGTTCTGGGGCAGGCTTTATGCTGCTTTCGATTTCAGGCTGACCACCGGAAACCAGCGCGCAAAGCTCTTTGTCATAGCAAAACGACCCGAACCGGAAGGCGTCTCGCAAGGGGACGGTGTGCCAGGAACTACAACTTCGATATAAACCTCACGCCAGGTGGGGTCTAGGCGTAGACTTAATATTCGTTTCGAAGCAGCAATTAATATGCCACCCTTCGGAACGTTCCTTAGTTTCGCCACTCGCACTCGCTCTCAACCAGGCTCAACCAGAGTGAGTCTATTCGAAACTCCTTAAAAAATCGTTCCGGGTGTTTTGTTTCAACCATTCAACCTACTACGACCAATTTTACGGCATGCAGTACGTACGCCGAAAGGGAAGGACTGCATTCCGGGCGGAGCCATAAAGCGCCGAAACGACCGCCCAACGCTCCTTCCGTCCGTGCATTAAACATTTTATGCTTTTTATATTTTGTTTGCATTAGCTAAAATAAATCATTAATTAGCCGCCACCATCAAACGTGTGTGTGTGTTTGTACGTCCGAGACGAGGATACACCGCACCGCGCTCGGAAATGGATGTGGAAATGGCGGCCGCTTGAAATGTCCTCATCAATTCCACCTCCTCGCCGGTTTCGGGGTTTCCCCCGGCCGCAATCAAATAAACCACTCCAGCCCCGCCAGACGTGTTTGCGTCTCGGTGGAGGATAATATTAAATCCGTAATTTATTGTGCTCCATGTGTTGTGCTGGCTAAAGAGGATTTTTAAGCACGCCGGTAGCACCCGCGCGACCGTCAAAACGTGCCGGCCGGGCTGGTGCGAGCCGGATGGATGCGAAGCGGTCTGTGGTCATTCGCGGATTTAATGGTTGCGGGGAAGGCACACAAGCGGACTCGTGGCGGCGAGGAGATCGATGTGACGATGGGACGTCTTGCAGCGGTGAAGAACGCGGAAAGGTGGACGTATGTTGGTTTTAGGGGTATCGACGAGACATAAAAATGAGAGCATGGGCGGGGATGTATTTTGCCATTGAATTTTATAATGGATAGGCAAAGGATGTGTTGCCAATTTCGGCCATTTGAAATCGGTCGTTTCAACTTGCTTCACCTTTCAATGTCCAATTTTACTACCAGTAAAAATTTTATTCATTTCAAATTAATATCAATTATCAAACACATGCTTCTTTAAGAGCTTTTTCATTTAGAAATGTGTGGCGTGTCTCATGTCAAGCAATTGCATCCATCTCTTAACTCGCACTATCTATTTGCTATTATTTATTCAGTGGTCAATTTAAGTGATATTCTCCACTCCCGGGCGTTGCGTATGGTTTAAAAATATCCCCACCACAAACACACACACGCACCACAAACCTGTGCCTTCGTCTGGTACTGCTGAAACGAATACCGTGTCTGGATAAATTATGTAGGCAGCCAGCCGAAAATAGAACCACTCGGTACGACTGCATTGCACGTGCCTTAAATTCTAATGTTTGCCTTTTGTTGGGTCACCGCCAAGGCCACCATAACAGGGAGCGTTACCTGCGGCTCCAATCAGGTGGATGAAGCGTCCGCTGGGTCGAGGTGGCAGAAGAATGTTGCCGGCTCCCAATTCTCTTCACGCCAAGATTGGGTTACCAACATGGTAGGAGGCTATTTTCTTGATTTGTTTGGCAATAGTAACACCTATAGAATCTGCATCATTTACCTAGAACGAGAAGAGATTAAAAAGGATGGTTAAATGGAGAAATTTGTAGAGAAGTAAGAGTCATGAATTTAATACAAATTAAATTGAATATTTGCTGCCTATTTGTATTTTTTATTCCTCGACTATCTCTCAGACTATTCGAAAACTAATCGAAAAAATAAACTTTATATATAATTTCCTATCCTTAGAATACAATCAAGTTAAACTTTTTTTAAACTGATTCGGAGATGTTTCGAAAATATTACAAACATATAAATATTAAAAAAATAGAAGTTTAACAATCTCTTGAATATAATGTCTGCAATACTTTTTGGATCGTTTGTTTGTCAAACCAAAATCCTGAAAATGTTATAAAACATTTTAAAGCTGCTATATGCTTTTGATATTTCTTATAACTTATTAAGCTTTCGAGCTTTTATTTTAATGTTTTCCGCTTGCTTTCTTTTCTTTTGACAGTGACTTTTGGGACGAAAATACATTTTCAACGCGTTTTTTTAAGTGAAAAACAGTTCATACAGCTTAGCATTTTTTTGGTCATGCGAAATGAATCCAGATTTTTGTTCATTATGAGGGGAGTAATATGCTTCTTATGCAGATTTTTTCTTTGTTTTGAGCTTTATAACAGTCCTTGGTAGACAAATTTTCACATAAATATCGGACGATAGAACACAAAATAATGAATTATACGAAACTTATGGCAAAATATGCCTTTTTACTTACGATAATTTTGTTACCGAGATTCTGTCTTAATCATATAGAACTAAGCATGTTTTTTCTAAAATTTTGAGCATAATCATATTTACAAAAAAAAACATAAATGCACCAAGAGAATTTGTAGGGCAATTACTTGACCCATTTTGTAACATTGTTTCACTGTTTGTTGAAAACATTTATCGATGCGTTTTCCGCATCATACGTCACAACTATGAACCATTTCCTATGTGCATCGCACCCTCTCTCTCACTTCTTCACCCTCGTCCCACACTGAATTTGCAATGTAATCGAAACTTCAACTTCTCCCGGCAGAGTGCAGCGCCCGGAACTGCCCTGCCATATTTCAATTCCAACGGCAAAACAGTCAACCTGTCAAACAAGCCGTATCCTGCAGCGCCGATCGACGTTCGCACGCGCCTTGCGGCAAATCCCGAGCGTGCTTCGCCAAACCTCACCCGGAAGCCCGAGCTGCGTTACGCATCAATCTCACCAGCCAGCCAGCGACAGCTCCTTTCCTGCGAGCCTGCACAGGAAAAGCAGGCTCCGCCGGCGTGTTGAAAGCGAATGGATGTACTGGAGAAGGAATAAAAAAAAAACACACACACACACACATTCGTACAACCTCGCGAACGTTCAAACACTCGATGCGCAGTGCAGCGCATGTAGCGAAAGTTTTTTAATTAAAACTTCTGCCGCATGCAGTGCAGTGGAAAAATATGTAAACCAATCGTGGTCGGGAGTTTTTCAAACGGTGGCGGTTGTGTTTTTTTTGTATGTGTTGTAGATGCCTCATATTTGCATGGATGTCTTAAATGCAGCCCAAAGAAAGGTAAGGAGCGAGAGAGAGAGAGAGAAAACGAGAGCGCAGAAAACAGGTGATCGGAAGGATTGCTTTGAATATTTGCGATTTATTTCAGTTAAAATAATGTGCTGGGTGGAAAAGTTTGCTCGCGAACGGAAGCGGAACCTTTTCGCGGGCTTGAAAGCACTTGAGCGAAAGTTTGCAACGCTGGGTGGAAAAGGATGAAGTTGGACGTTGAAGATGGAGGAGTGAGCGGTAAGCAATAAAAGTGATTATGAGTTTGTGGTTTTGATTGATCTTTGGCGGGTGACCGAAACTAGCGTGCTGTGGCTTTACTGAGACTTCATGCATCCTTGAAAATGAAGAACATGGAAACCAGTAGCTTTATTATAACAGTTTCGCTAAGAAGAGAAATAATTTAATTGATTGCCTTTTCGTTTAAATCGATAAAACTCACATGCAAACAAAAGAAAACCTATTCTCGCACCATATGGCTACCGCCAGATGAAGTTATTCGCAATAACAATAAAGATATAATCAATTCGCAGCAAACCGATTTGCACCGACACCGTATGGTATCCCTTTCGGGCGGAAATAACCCCCTTCGCCGGGCTTCCCCACCATCATCAATCAATTACCGATTGGGGGAAAAAGGCAACCCAGGGCCAGCTCATAATTCGCTCAGCAAATGCTTATATTATGCGCAATTTTCTTTCCTCAATCATTCACGGATGTTTTTCTTCCTTGTGCCCTCGGACCCCGGAATAGAGACATTGTGCTGTACGTATGTGTGTGTGTGTGTATTGAGCGGTCCGGACGGAGATGGCGATCGGCTCGGGCAGAAGACTGTGAGCGGGTCGTATAATTATTGATGAAAAATTCATAAAACCAATTACTTGCAAATCGAATCTTCTCGCCTGCTGCCAATCGGGCCTCGAACCGATCGATTTCCGCACGACTGTCCCTAAGCGCGCAGCGTTGCCTGCCAGGGAGTGCGAATGTTTTTTCTGCTATTTTTTTGCGAAACGGTTATCAGCTGACGTGCGATTTTTTTGTCGCCAACAGTCAGTGGCTCTGAAATGGTTTATTAGCTGGAATAATGAATTTTATTTATTTCTTGTATTCTATTATGAAATGGTTTCTATTCTATTATGAATGTTTTCTATTATGAAATGATTCTATGAAATGATGGTCACAAAAAATATAAGATGCTTTCGGTTATTATTTTCCCTAAAAAATGTTTACCAGCAGTCGATTTGAGCATTATGTTGAAATATGGTTTCATCAGTTACAGCATTTTCATCGCAATAGAGAAACTTAGGACACCATTTGATTGAAATAAATTATCTACATATTTTTATGAAAATATTGTATGTTCAAAACATATAATATTATTTATTATTTAAAACCTAAACAGTGTTAAGTTATTTAAGAACGATTTTGAACAAATTGGCATAACAATGTTTTAAAACAAATTGATATTTTTTTTCTCTGTCTTTTTACTTATGTTTTTTATGTTTTTCTTCTCTATATGCTTGGGATTATTTTTATTTTTGCCGTATAACATTGTAAAAAATCTGTAATAAACAAACATACTTCTTCTTCTTCTTCGTCTGTGTGACTTAGCTTAGGTTGATCTGGAGAATCCTGCTTCCTGGGCCTTCACCAGGTAATCCATAACATAGAGCCTTGAAATTAGAGGCTGACAGCTAAGGCCATATGTCCCAACAAAAATACTAAGAAAATAATAAATCTTTTATTCACTTTTCCTCAACAGATTTATCTTATTGCTGAGCTAACCTCTTTCGGCTCTTAAGAAACAGAGATGTAAAGTATATGTAATATCATTAACATTGGGTTCGAAAAGACACGAATCCTTTTCTCATCGATCGAAATTCATTCTGATTCTCGAACATCACGCTTGAGAAACACTGACGTTATCTTTCATCGATGTCATCGCCACTAATTCCTCTCGGAAACAATGGACCACTACGCCCATGCGATGATTTCTTCGTTCGCCCGTTATCCGCCCGCCATCGCTCCGGACGGTTCAATGTTCAGTAATGTTCTCGCACACTCGGACAACAATGTGTTGCGTCACCGGTAGCCCGGCCCTGCTGACTTTGCCGACGCCCGCCGGGAAGCGGATTACCAGAGCACCAGCAGAAACCCCGGCAGAAAAGGGCACCCTTGCGAGGCGCTCTCTTTCTCACACTCACACGCACGCACCGCGATCTCTCCCGAAGGAAGAATGCGATAAATTCTGCCTTCCCAATATCCGTTAATTATTTATGCAAATGAAGGGTAATTTATGGACTATCGACGTATGGCTGGACACGGTGTTTGTGCTGGCAGATACACTATGCGCCACCAGATCCGGC
>KZ068744.1:23796-34575 GCA_002091845.1 Anopheles cracens
ATGTTATGCTACCTCGAGCGCATAACGAGCACTCGATGTTTATGTCTGGGCGTTTGTGAGAGTGAACACACACAGAACTCCCCAGCATCGGGATGAGATCGAACCGGCACAGAAGGAATAGTGCAAGGAAGAAAAGGAAAACGAATCGCTAATGAACATAAATTCATTACAGCCAGAGTGTCTGGTGGTGTTCTTTCGGGTTGCGGCTGCCCGACACCATAATGGACAGCTCCTTTAGAAGCTTTCGGCGGACGTACGGTGACATCGGCGGCCGCCATCCACGAACCGTGCGTCAAAGACCACAAAATGTTAGAAGCCCTCGCAGGCCGGTGCCGGTCAGGCTTACAGCTGTTTCCGAGAAGGTACATCGCGATAATCCCTCCGCCGTGTGGGTGGGGATCCACTTTGGGTGTGATTTTAGCATCGCTCGTTATCATTCCATAGACCCGTTCGATTACATCTCCGACCGAACGCTCCAAAAATGGGATGGGAAAACCGTTCTCCGTGCTCTCCGCCAGAAAATGCACCACATGCCTCTCTGATGTGATGTGAGTGCAATTATGAGAAATTTATAGTTTCTCTCCGCGCGAACGGCGGACCAAACCGTGCCACATCACCGAAAAAAGACATAAATTTTAAAACCCCCCCTCAGCGACTGGCAAGGAGGCAGTGGCAGCAGGCGGCAGAGAAAGCCTTCACGACTTCTCTCCCCCGGGTCGGGTGGGATTTTGGGTGGTCGGTCCTTATTAAGCAATTTCCGTAAGCGTGAGTGTTTGGCGATGTTCCTTCCCTCCGGGGAGATTACCTCGAACCCTCTCGGGAGCAGAACGAGGGCGTAGATCAACGTTGATCGCGATCGCGAGTGGAGCGATAGCGCAAGGAGACCGTAATTTACCAATTATAGAAGTTCAGGGTGGAATCGTGAACCGGCGAATTCGGTGCGGTTTAGGTCACGGCCGACCGATGTTTTTCGCGTTCTTGCAGCCGCGGCTGCAATCTTATGTAATGTCGGGCCACCATGGGAAACCCTTTCTCCTTCCAGGGGGAACATGGGAGCACGATTGAGAAGTGCTGTTGTTTAAAGAAGGATTTAAGTGGTCTTAATTGAGGAGCGTGCTCATATGTTATTTTGAAAATTTTTAGTACGAATAAAATATGACAGAAAATATGAAAATTCTTCGTCACACTCGTCATTGAAAAACCTGTATAATAATTTTGTTTCATTTTTTGTACTTTTTGATAACATCTTGTGAGATTGAATAAGTACAAATAAATCAAACAAATTAATCTATTGGTTTTTCAGTGATGGATTGTTTAAAAAAAATATAAATATCTTGTATTTCTCTTAAGTATTATTTCAAAATTTTCGTATTGACACCTTCGGGTGATTTCCATAATACAAAATCCTGCATGCTCCCCATTCTTCCTTTTACCGTCGAAAGCATTCAACAGTGCATTCACCCGGCATGATGGAATGCACCCGCTGCCGGTCGAGTCAATTGACAGTGGGAAGATAAATTGACGCGCATTAACGTACGCTCATTTTTCTGCAGTAAAAGTCACGTAAATTCGACGGGAAATGCAAATCCCTGCATTCATCATCGAAGCTTTTTGAACGCGAATGAATGAGGCAAGCAACCGATTATAGATTTCACGCTGTTGACGTTGGTCGATGAGTAAGACGGTTGGAAGATATGTTTCGGGGAGTTGTTTTGTAGGTCTACACGAAAAAAAATCTCTCGTCGGAAGTAAGCAATGAGGCTTCTTTTTCAGAAAATTTTGAATGTTATTCCCTTCAATGGAATGAAAGGACAAAGCCTACGGTTGTTTGTACCGAGCTGGAGGCTAGCAAAATCCCAAAGGTTAGTTGGGAACCCAGAATCAGTCTCCACTGTTGACGCACTCGATGCGATTGCCTTCAATCGTCGTGCAAATGGACGCCTTTGTTGTGCGTTTTTGCTTTCGCTGCGCTTGCCTTTTGTGCATACATTCCTGGGGAGCATTACACTACTGTAAAGCAAGGTTTTCCACATGGTATTCCTTGCAATTAAGAATGCT
Source organism: Anopheles cracens (assembly GCA_002091845.1). Lineage (NCBI taxonomy): Eukaryota > Metazoa > Arthropoda > Insecta > Diptera > Culicidae > Anopheles > Anopheles cracens. The sequence continues at coordinate 25,855 of KZ068744.1, forward strand.
TACATGAAAAATATAGAGGGAAGAAAAAAAGGGCACGTATTGAATGATACATACTGCAAGCTTTATCTTCAAACATGCATTTTCCATGTGAAACATAACCAATATCGTTTTATTACAAGCGATATTCCTTTGAAAAAGGTCGTCAGATTTCGGCGTGATATAAAAACGCTTGACGAAACGTGTTTCAGTTTCGATAAGCTATCTTAAGAGCACCCATTGGATAGCATTTCTTACGAGGGTTGTTTTTGGCACGCGATTACATACAAATTTCTTTGTAGGTCGTATGCAAGAAAACACAGAAATTTGAATAAATATCATGATAAAATGCAATAGCAGTTTTTTTTTTGTATTATTTTCCCCATTTTCCCCATATCGGGAGAGAGATTTTTATTTGATCGTAGTCAAGATTTCCCTCTCGATTGCTTGCATTGGTTCGTTTCACTTTGCCGACAGTTTTCGCCATGCATGCCCGCTTGCCGGAATGTTAACGTGCAGCCGGGACCGGGAGCAGACCGAAGCCAAATTAAATCATTACAATTTGTCCGCATTGAAAGGAATCGCACACATCTGCAAAACCAGTTGCATATTGTGACTTGTTAAGCTCCAATCAGCGACATAAGCAATTGTTAACCCCCCCTGACAGCCCGTTTCGGTTGATGCATTCGTCGCCGAGAATTTTTCTTCTCTTTTTATTCCCACAGCCCGTGCCCGTTTCCGTTCCAGTTTGGAGCATTTGGGTAAGCGCACAAATTTTGCACATCCTTTTGACCTGCGGTCATGCTTTGGCGCTTTGTGGCGCTCTCGGGGGCGATTTTCGGGCTCGGTGGCAGTCACGGCAAGAGAGACCGATCGAAAATGAGTTAGAGCGCTCGAAAAGGGAAGCAATAAAAAGCATGCCGTAGCGAAGAAGCGCCACGAATTAGAGTGCGCCGCTCGGGACGGGGAGTTTTTGCAAAACGGGTTCCAATTAGAATACCAATTGGACCGAAATAGAATAACCGAGAGGCGAAAAGCAAAACAAGCGAAACAAAAAAAAACAGCACACGCTCTAGTGGAGTTCGAAAATTGATTCCACGTTCGGATGACAACCATGCGCGACCGAAAACCCCGTCACCCATCAAGGGTGAGCAAGTAAAATTAAGAACGAACGCAGGGACAGAGGGCATGCGAGAAGGAGAAAGAGAGAGGCGGTGGAGCCAACAACAAAAAAAATACTTCGAAAAAAAATGTAATAACACTCGACTTCAAACGACCACGGGAGACGAACACTCACTCGCGCTTTCGGTGCACGACAGCGGCGCCAAAACCGCTGTGAAAACAAGCTGTCGAAGATGGCGAATGGCGACGACGACGATGGCGGCCCGGTGCCATGATTATTATGATTTCTGTTTTCGTGTAATTGAACAAATTGGAATAATTGTTTTAATTGATTTTAATTGGTTGCAGGACGGCGGGCTCGCGGTACGGAACGATTCCGAACATGTGTACGCACGAGTGTGCATGTGTGGAAGAATTTTGCGGGTTTGGCTTCGTTCATTCACGCTCTTTTGTTTTGGTTACAATTATCGGGCGGAAGCTGTGCGATTTTATTCAGCATTGGGAGGGATTCATCACCTTTTGCTTCCCATTTTTCGAGCATTCAAGCTCGATATGAAGCGATCGTAACTATTTGTTTGTATCTGTAAACGATTCAAGAATGTGCTTTCGTTATTATTTCACTTACTTTTGTTTACTAAAAATCACCAGAAAAATGACGAAAAAACAAAGCTTAAACATTTTACTACTTTTGAAAACATATAGCAAACAAAGTCTAATTAAGTTTTCCTGTTTATTTTTTTTATTTTACTGCGCGGATATTTAAGTTAACCATTTTTTAAATTGTTTTTGTGCATCAGCTGCTTTCTGCATTCATCAAAACGATTCAGTTTTGTTACATGTTTTTAAGCACATTTATATGTTAAAAAAATTCTTTTCAGTAAGGAATGTCATATCACATTAAATTGAAATTTTTCAACGATATGGACACAAATGTGTATTTTTTTTTCTTACATGTCATCAATTAGTGTTTTTTATCTTCACAAAGCTCGCTTCCACATGCAAAAATGAAAAAAAAATCAAAATAGCTCCTGTGATCCTGTGATAATTTGCCCCAACACGTTGTACAACTTGTAGCGGCCGGTGTGTTACATTTCGCAGCGGCGTACAAGCTCCATCCGGTTAGCACGATTCCGCACCCAAAGATGACCGGTTTCAGATTACCTCGTGAGTGTGAATAGATACTCGGCAGTGCTAGAGAAATCCTCTTCTAGCTATGCGCTTGTTTTTAGATTTTTTAATGAACTAGTTTCCACCGGAGGACCGCCTCCGTATCGCCCATTTTACCATCGCTACAACCATGGACGGCTGAATAACATTCCGCATTCCGCAACGTTCGTGGGTTGCGTTTGAAAGGCTGTGTTTTTGAATTGAAACATAACCCCACTTCGGCGCTGGTTCCCATTTATTTTCTCTCATTTATTTGCCCACGCACACAAACACACATTCAAACCCATACATACAACCAACCGGGGGATGTGTTGTAAACGCGCACTGAATAGGATGCGAGTCCTTCCCGCACTATTGACGCCGTTGAGACCTTTGGCGCAGATTGAAGTGCGAGTAGCTGGCGGCGTATAGTTTTGCTTTCATTGCATCGGGCCACCGGGGCTGGTGTTTCTTTTCACGTCGAGCTCTGCTACTTTTTTCCGCTCTAGCTCAGCTCCATTGCTGTTTCAGTCAGTTATCCTTTCATCATTTGATGTCAATCTGTCCCAGTACGTTTGTTGCTGCTCGGTTTTCGAGTAGATACTACTGTAAGTAATACAGCGCGGCTTCATAGATAGAGCAGCTTCAGTTTAATTATGCTACCTGACGATGAATGAGGGAAAGAAGCACTCTCTGAGATCCTGTTCTGTGTAGTTTTCTTCATGTTGAAGTTGGACTCTGAGAATATTACTTCATATAATGAAGTGAATGAATTGGTTTTGGTTATGAGGTGCCCCAATGATACTTTGTCATGAATGATGTTGGATTAAAGCTTAAAACACGGTAGTTTCCGAGAATGGCTGACATTCAACACCAATATTGAAAAATTCATCACGACGCACGGCGGGACAAATGTTGCTCCGAAATTCAGAAATCCGATAGCCAACCACCACGAATGCTAATGCCTCGATCGCTAGCAGTAACCGGCAGCAGCAACAGCACACTGATCGATGTTTGACATACGATCTTCGGCAACAAACGCGCTCCCACCGTCGTCGGCGGAACGCGACACAAAGCTAGATCGGCTTCTTGTGTTTTTTCCTACTTCCCCAATCTCCTCCATTTCATCCCAAAACAAATCGATCGCCAATGAGGGCAATAAATATGTCCCGGGGCTGTCTGTTAAAATGTCACCCACGTCCATGATCGAACGAGGTAAGCCCAGCCCATGAGTTATTGGCAGCCATCCGCGGAAGTAATTGACCGGGACGCGCTCGCCGCGAGCCTTACCGGGTTCGACGCATGCCATCCCCGCTAAGACGCCATCATTCGGCGTCTTCTCTGCGCAACCCCGTGATGAAGATTCATTCGCCCCCTTGGTGAGCGCGATGGGATGTATTTTACAGAGCCATTTCCTATCGGGCGCACCGCGGGAGCTGCGTAATTAATCACTATCTACGCAGACCCATCAATCAGCCGGGTGCGCGGGTTAATCAATCAAAAGTAGCGACCCCGCGGGATCGGACAGAAACCGCAACAAGCCGCGCATTGTTTCGTTCGAGTCGGATTCGGAATCGTCGTCGGAGCGCTACGACGATTCGCACACAGTAATCGATCGAAGATGACACGATGCGGAAAAGGGGTTGCTCTGGGATCTTAGGTGGCTAACCGATTAGAATGAACATTAAGGCGAAACTGGGTGCTTCAATTTAACCACAGCAAAACATGGCGTTTCGACTCATCAGATCAAACATGGCGTTTCGACTCATCAGATCAAAATTTGAATAAAATTTTAAGCGATTTTTTTAGAAATGATAAAAGCAATCCAATAAAAATGTTTTTTTATCGTATCTGCTTGAGTGCGTGAAAAATCAATAAATAAATTGATAAATGATACTGAAGTTATCAAAATGTATCGAAATGAAAGAATATAAATCAGAAATGTTCAAATTGATCATTCTTAGGAAATGGATTCCAAATATATTATAATTCCTTCAGCTAAAAACTATATAAGCGTTTGGAACATCCTTTACAATATTGCCTAAATACTCCTGAGAGAAATATCCAAACCATTACCCCTTGCACGATGTCCACTTGTGGTTTCGTCCAACCGTTAAGAAGACACACCCGGTACTGTTTTTAAACCCTTTTTCCGTCACTGTTGGCACCGTGCAGCGTGCTATCGTTGACACACTTTTATCTTCCCGCCTGCAACTGCGACAGTCCTCGACGCACTCACTTTCGATTGGTTTTGACGCGTTTAGGAGCAGGGGAAAATATTCCATAATTTCCGGACGGGCTGCTTCCGCGCGGCGCATTCGCCTTTTATTCGGCTGCACGATGAACGGAATAATTTATTTACCGCGCCCATTCTTCTGCTAATCCTCGGCGGTGGGCTGAACTGGTACGCGGGCAAGGAGATACGGTACGCCGCGGGAAAAGGATTCGACGAAGTTACGACGACGACGACGACGGCGGTGGGGGGCAGATATGCGAAGAGATGAATTTATTAATGAGCTCCGATTGTCCACCGGGACCAATTGGCCGGGACGGGCGGGACGATCACTTCCGGGAACCGGGGGCCGGGCTTCTGTGGATGATGGTCCTATGGCCGTCTGCGTTGGGATTAGCTGGCTGGCACGGTTCGATGCACCAGATTGGATCATTGTGTCGTAATTGTTCAAAATACTTTTCAACAGCAACGGAAACGTGCTTCCAAAGAAAGGGTAATCGTTTCGGGCACGAAGTAGAAGAGGTTAACTTAGATGTACTTGCTCGTTTATATGAATTTTTTACAGCCCCTTAAATTGTATTTCAAGTTTTTGAAGGAATTGGCCATTAGGACTATGAAGTTTAGACTTTTCTGATAGTGTTTCAAATACAAACGCAATGAAACCTAGGTGTATTGAACCAGTTCACGTGATTCTTTATGTATCATTCCAATCCGGTTAAAGAAATTAACAAATTTATTCATCTCCAACACGATCCAATCACTTGACTAGAGAGAAGTTTGTAACACCTACGATCAGGCGAAGTTCTCCCCCACGAGACCAGCGTTCTTCACACCACCAGAAGTACCTCGCCTAGAGTCTGACTCTCTGCATCGGCAAACCAATCACTCGTAACATGCACATCGCAGCATTCTACACCGTTTCTGCCACACGCGACTGTTGGTGCCTGAACGTTATCATGTAGGCACAACATCGTGATTAATTAACCCTTTTTCGTCACCCGCCGGTCGGCGTGCTTGTAGTTCGTGGGGTGAAGTAGCCTCAAGTGGATGCGTTGGTGTGAAGGGATGTCCTGACATCGAGAATGTGATGTCGAAATGCGTGCGCAATCACGCAAAACAACGAACTGGTGCATACACTCAGCCATCAAGGAGGGTGTGATGTTCCTGAAGTCTTTTGAACAGTTTGGTTTCAGCGAGATACTTTATTCATTTGCATTCTTAGGAAATGGATTCCAAATATATTATAATTCCTTCAGCTAAAAACTATATAAGCGTTTGGAACATCCTTTACAATACCGGTGACTCAAATGAACTCGAACGCTTCGCATCCGTCGTCGCACTCAATTCCCGTCAATAAAAGCGAATGCTTCTCCACACTGAAAGCTAATTAAATTCGCTGTCCGCTTGCGAAGCGATTGCGTGTGCCACCAGTGCCCGTTTCCCCCACCCACCCCATCCGGGACCCGGGCTCGGCGCGGAGCAGGGGAAAATATTCCATAATTTCCGGACGGGCTGCTTCCGCGCGGCGCATTCGCCTTTTATTCGGCTGCACGATGAACGGAATAATTTATTTACCGCGCCCATTCTTCTGCTAATCCTCGGCGGTGGGCTGAACTGGTACGCGGGCAAGGAGATACGGTACGCCGCGGGAAAAGGATTCGACGAAGTTACGACGACGACGACGACGGCGGTGGGGGGCAGATATGCGAAGAGATGAATTTATTAATGAGCTCCGATTGTCCACCGGGACCAATTGGCCGGGACGGGCGGGACGATCACTTCCGGGAACCGGGGGCAATCGTCGTCGGAGCGCTACGACGATTCGCACACAGTAATCGATCGAAGATGACACGATGCGGAAAAGGGGTTGCTCTGGGGGCTGGGAAAATGCGCACCCGGCTCACATTCCAGCGTTCAGCCGAAAACTGCACCATTCAAACGAGGGATGCTCTCGTATATGACGTGCATCAAAACAGGCATTTCTTCATGGGACGTTATCCCACAGACTGGAACTCGAATATGTCAATTACACTCTCACTTTGACAGCTGCAAAGTAAACCCAAAGAAAAGAAAAAGTACTCTTTTGGTTGTGTCCCTAATGCATTATGGCGATATCGCCGATCGAATCTATCATTTTCGGTCGGTCAACGGTATCGGTGACGGTGCCGCGTTTGGAAAATGAATATACAATTTGGAGGCGCCTGCATCGGGACGGAAATGCAGTCCCGGGGACAGATTTATTACCAAAATCCATAATCATAAAAAGCTGACATCGGTCGCAATTTATCTTTATTTACGATGCATTTCGAATGTTTGGCGAGTGTGTGTGCGTGTGTTTTTGAGAGTGTTTTTACGTTTTTTCACCTCTAACGTCCATCATCCAAAGTGTATTGCCTTATCCAAAGGAATGCGAAAATCGTGACTCAAATTTCGTAACAGGTTTCCCAGGCAGGAACGAACCTCCCAAGCAGGAACAGGAACAGAAACAGTAAAAAATGTTTTTTTAAATGCATTCTCTTATCGAAAAATGCTGAAACGAATTAAAAGAGGAGTATCCTTACTTGGAACACGTTTGCAGAATGTTGGACCAATAAATACCTCCCAAAAGATCGGAGAAAAAGCGACCTCCTATAACGAAATCGCTTTCTCTTCACGATCGTAATGGAACAGAGTCATTATTTAATTAACATAAACCACGCAACCGCACTCACATTGAAAGATCTCCAAACTTTACGGACGGTAAAAGGTACCGGCGGAGAAATAAATTCCCGAAAACTTCAAATGAGCGCTGTACTGCTATCGAAAATGACACATTCGCGCACTTTATGCGCCCGAGAGAGCTAAAGATGATTTAGATTTTTATGAGCTCCTTTATCCGCCCGTTCGTTTTACGTCACTCGTTTCGGCTGTGCGCGTTTTGATGGAAGACTGACGCCCAAGTGTTCGGGGAGGGAATTTATGGCTTGATAAACGGGCATACGCGCCGTGGTTCGAGGGGGAACGGGATTCGTAGTTTTTCGAATGCTGATACGGCACTTGTTGCAGCCGGGGATGGTGCATATTCCAGACGAAGTAGGCACGACAAACGAAGATGACATGGCTTGTAAATTACTGCCAGCGCGACACGCGTGAGAGTTCTTATTTTCGGACGACACCGACGCCACGTTTAATGGATTCCGATGAGAGATCTTTAATAGCGTCGAATGCACCTTCGATTGACGGTGCATCATCAACATGAGCCGTGTGCTGGTTTGATGGGTGGGATCGAGAAAGTAAGGTTTTAATAGTCGCGGGTATTAGCTGGGAATTAAATGGGAAATTTAAAGACTCACTTCAAGTTAAGTTAGCTCTTATGCTAAACTGCAATTTTATTGAATAAATCATGAAATCATGTCATTAACATTACTACACTACATTACTTCACTGAGCTGTATACACATATTCCAAGGTTCTCCTGTTCAACATTTCAAGCTGTGTTCATACGAAACTTAGTCATGAAAAATTTAAATTTGTCGGAATGCTGTTGTGCTAAACATCAATTTGTGTGATCATTGTAATATTCAATTCTTCACAAAATTAAAACAATGATTAAACCTAAACTTATCGAACAACTTGAAGCTAAAGTATTTGGAGAATGATTCGTTGGCTTGCTTTGACAAGGTCCACATAAGGATAAACAAGAGAATGTACCAAAGATTAGAAACCTGAAGATGATTATTGATTGTGACCAGTGTTGGGAAAGGTGACAGTTATTGACATATAATTGCCCACATTCATTCAGTGCGAAGCTCGACATTTGAACCCAATGGATTCATTTGACTTTCACTTCAAAAAATGTCGTTCGATACCATGACATTTTATTTGTGTATGTATTTGACGTTCATATTCAAGATTTTCAAATAAACTAGAACGCTTTCGATCGCCTATCATCGATTTGTCATCCTTCTGTCAAACTTTGGTGAGGCTTGCCACAGGAATTTATTTCTCTTTTCATCAATTTGGCATTCATAATTACTACTTGCGCTTATTTGAAACCAGATATTCAGTTAGAAAATGAAAACTGATTATCCTGAGTGTAATTTGAGCAGATAAACACCATTTTGCGCGGAAAAATGGAATGTGCGAAAAATTCATATCATATTCAAACTACTACTATTCAAACTACAACAGCAGCATTTATTATACTGCTACATCATGGGTATTCATTTGAAAGGTGTACAGAAATGGCGCTAGTGTGGCATTTG
>KZ068746.1:0-18679 GCA_002091845.1 Anopheles cracens
CTCCCTTGCGCGCTCCAGCAGCCCGGTAATTTTAATTACCCATCATCAGTGGTGCAAATTGTTTGTAAATAAATGACTCGGCTCTAACGGTACGCGCGAGACGTAAATAGGCCCTTTCGGTGTCGGGCCATATGGCGTTCGGCGTTCGGGCAGCTTCTACGCGATGCTATTCTTTATCGGTCTGAGTAGCTGCCTGTTACCCCGTGTGCGTTCGGCGCTGGGAAATGAGAAAGCCGCGTCTCGTATGAGGTGGTTGGGGGCAGAATGAGGTTTCCCCCTTCCCAAGCCGCCCAGGCACGCATTAACGGGATGACAAAAGTGGTCGCGCGTGAGATAAAGCAGACAACCCAGATGGTGCGATGCTGTACGATCAAAGGCAAGTTCTGGGTCATTTAAGTCACTGACTAGGTTAAGGATTGTACGGTCGTTCGTTCGGTGGCAATAAGGAAGCAAATAGTTTGCTACTGCTGCAAGATGACATTGAATATGTTGATTTCAAAGCAACATTTGTAGTATGTTTGCTTTGCAGATGGTTGTTCTAATCATCTTGAGTCGTTTAATGCACTTTTGACACTTTCTTTTATCTCTGAACTTAACATGAACATCACTGACTCTTCAAACAAACATGTGCAAACAAAATGGAAAAGTCTCTTTTCAATAATTTGACATTCGCTTGACCTTAACAGCACACTTAGTAACTGGTGTAAGCGACAGCACCAGCGAAAGTGTTCGTTATGAACAATTTTGTAAATAAATACGCCCCGAAACAGCGCGCCGCACGTGGTCCCGGGCATCGCGTACGTACCCTCGACTGGGAAAGGAATGTTCCTGCCCGTGCCAGATTACGGACGAAAAAGAAAAAGGGAAACGCACAGCAGCCGGAGTGGCCCATTATGCTCGGCCCAAGAACATGACCACCGTGACGCGTATGGCGCGCGTAACGTTTATTTGCGCATTCAGGGCGAGCCGACGGGGAGGAACACAACTTTAAAATAATCATCGTAAATCATACGCTCAATGGGGTGGAATTGTTTTACGCGCCCGAGACCCAGAGCCGCGAGATAATAGAGAGCTGTGCGTTTGGCCTGAGGGAATATTGAGGAAATTGGGGGTTGTTTTTATTATTTTGCTCCTTTCCGCACTGCCCGAGATCGGCGTCAAACGATGAAAGATTTAACGACGGCTCATTTTCCACACGACCAGTGAGAGAGAGAGAGAGATAGAGTGAGACGATGCGCCCTGGAAGGGACGGAGTCGTTACCGATCCAACACGAAGTGATCCGGAGGTGTGTTTCTTTTTCGGGGTTTGTTTTCGCCGCTCTCTCTCTCTCTCTCTCCCTTGCGCGCTCCAGCAGCCCGGTAATTTTAATTACCCATCATCAGTGGTGCAAATTGTTTGTAAATAAATGACTCGGCTCTAACGGTACGCGCGAGACGTAAATAGGCCCTTTCGGTGTCGGGCCATATGGCGTTCGGCGTTCGGGCAGCTTCTACGCGATGCTATTCTTTATCGGTCTGAGTAGCTGCCTGTTACCCCGTGTGCGTTCGGCGCTGGGAAATGAGAAAGCCGCGTCTCGTATGCAGAATGAGGTTTCCCCCTTCCCAAGCCGCCCAGGCACGCATTAACGGGATGACAAAAGTGGTCGCGCGTGAGATAAAGCAGACAACCCAGATGGTGCGATGCTGTACGATCAAAGGCAAGTTCTGGGTCATTTAAGTCACTGACTAGGTTAAGGATTGTACGGTCGTTCGTTCGGTGGCAATAAGGAAGCAAATAGTTTGCTACTGCTGCAAGATGACATTGAATATGTTGATTTCAAAGCAACATTTGTAGTATGTTTGCTTTGCAGATGGTTGTTCTAATCATCTTGAGTCGTTTAATGCACTTTTGACACTTTCTTTTATCTCTGAACTTAACATGAACATCACTGACTCTTCAAACAAACATGTGCAAACAAAATGGAAAAGTCTCTTTTCAATAATTTGACATTCGCTTGACCTTAACAGCACACTTAGTAACTGGTGTAAGCGACAGCTAAGGCCAAATAGACGACATCTTCATTTTCAGTACAAAAAGAGTATTTGTTAAGTTTTATATGCCATGTTTTATTTTTTGATAGTTGTAAATTGTTGTTTATCATGCAATCGGTGGGCATTTGTAATTAAAATCACTTAAAAATGGAAATAATTGTCATCCATTAGATATAAGCCACATATATGCCGCCAGCGCCATCTATGAGCAATCAATATGTACTAAATTTATGTATTGTACTAAATATCTGTAAGACGAATAGTGCACTATATAGTAGAGTTAAAAAATCCAATATATCTTACATGTATGAATTCAGTTCTCGTAATTTTCGTCACATTTCTGAAAAGAAAACGTTGATTGAAAACACATTTTAGTACAAGCATATCAGAAGTTGGAAAGACAGTGAACAATTTTCAACATTCTAAAAGACATAATTGCTATTTAATTTACACTGTTCTATCAGGCAAACTCAAGGACTTGAAACTTTTACTCGTTAAATCAATCAAATCCAATGCAAATAGTCGATTTTTATAGCCGACAGTTCAGGCTCCTCTCGTTTATTTATAGCGCACGTAATCGTGGACGTATAACTACTGTATCACCACGCAAATGGTGAAACAAGCATGCAAATGGAACGAAATCTGTTCACGTTTCAAGCTGGACGTCCAAAAGCAAAACAAAAATCGTCCAACCATTCACGCTTCAATTTAAATACAATTTATTCCGAACGACCAACAAACACCCGAAACCGAGATTCGCTGTGTCCCACGGGGGGAACCCGCTTTCGTCCCTTCATGTCCCTTTCCCTAGCTTCATGTGCTAACATAAATCGCAAAAATTACATGCAACTGCAACGGCGATATCACCTCCAACGCGAGTGCCGCGTGATCGCCATCGGCTTAATGGATTTGGATCAATCGAAAATGGGACCAAGTTGGCATCCATTTGGAAGGGAGAAGCAAAAAAAAGGTACACCACTTTAACGCCAGCCCCGTTCGCTTTCAATCACTGCAAAAGCGGACGTGGATTACGCCTCCTCAGGTATGGTGCGATGCGTCGCTGGTTGTTGAAAGCGAATAATGCCCGGCGAGTTTGCAGGGAGATTTATTCACTGCGTAAAACGAACGATATGCTGTAGTTTAACAAAGTATCTCTTCTCGAGAAAAAAAATCTTTTGAAGTGGAATGGTTATACGCCTTTATGAATAGTGGGCATTTTTGTTTTTCATAGGACATGTTATTGACAATTTTAATGTTATGTGTGGCAGCTTCTGATCTCGAAATTATAAAAGCTTTTCAGCTGCATCGGCTCATCATAATGGCTGCAAATCGAAATTTTGAGTTGCGTTGAATAGCACCCAACCGACAAAAATGTATTATACATTTAAGTGGATTATATTTTTGCACGTTTTTTTTTCAAAAAGCCTCCATTATCTATCCATTTACGTGAAAATAAAAATTGATGGGATCAAACTGAGGTTGTGTACTGTGAGTTATGAATTTGTTTCAAACATAACCATGATAAGTATTCTTAGTTTTGATGTGCTTGTAGGCCAAAATATGATTGTAAAGATAGTCATTTTTTGTACGGAAATCACTCTATAAGATCGGAACTCTGTGCGCTGCACTTCTTCAATCCTTTTTCTTTTGTCCCATTCTTTCCCAGCCTGTATTTAACACTGCCGGATCCTCGGATATCGAACAATAATTGGCTCTCGGCAATTGTGTGCGACGAAATAGAGAATCGCAATCCCCCCCACCCGTTTTCCCCCCTGCGTTGTTTCAACCACTCACATCACGTTAACGAGTGGCGCAGGTACCGCCATTCTTCGACATACTCGTAAACCACCGGGCGTCTCCATCGCAGCGGCAATAAAGCGCCATTACGATCCGCCCATCCGACGCGCTGTTGTCGAGTGTAATGGGTTTAGCATCGTAATCGAAACCCGCGTCTCGCAACGGCACTCTCTCGCATGCTGGTGCTGTAAGCTTCAAGTCGAAGTCTCTGCAGCTGATAGTTATGGGGCTAGCCCCGGACGAAAGCCCCCGTCTCGAGTCGACTTCACGGCAGTGCAATGCATACCTGCGACCTAAAGCTGGATTCCCAGCGCCAGAGGATGGAAAACTTAAAACGTACACCAAATCGTAGAAAGGTAGTTTTTGTAGGACTTTTTTTTTTGCTCGTCTCACCAACATGCAGGAAAACAAGGACGCTTCGCGTCTGAAACATCCTGGAAAAGTCAAGTGCAATTGGAACCGAGATGCCACGGGAGGGACATGAATCTCTTTCGGTGCCGCCGCGCTTCCCGTCCCACTCACCGACACCATCAATCGCGCGCTCAAGCAAAGCCTTGCAAATCGACAGTTTATTGATTTATTATGGGATTTTAATACACGAAACCACTCACACCAACGCAGTTCGGCACGGCCACTGCGAGGCAGGCGTGACACGCCTTTCGCAGCGAAGAGCGCCTGAGAGCGCTACTCGAGAGCCGGTACCGGTGAAAGACACCATCGGCAGCGGCTGCAGAAGCCACGACCTGCACACTCGAGCCTCCGGCTGGAAGAGCTTTATTGATTTCGTGTTTTATGACTGGTTATTTGATGGATTTCCGTTTCGGGTTCATCCCGTTCGCTTCGCCGGTTTTACGTTTGCGAGTCCGTGCACTCCAGCCGACGAAGACGGCGACTACCTTGATGGTCAAGGGACCTCTCGAGTTTTATGGCACGGCTTGAAACGGCCGGTAGAAGGGATATTATGGAGAGGGATTTAACTTTTCCGCACTGGTCAGGGGAAAACATTTTCTATTACGAAAGAATTTTTAAACCGTTCTGCGGTACTTATGCCTGGCGCATGGTGGGACACGGTTGATGTCGTGGATTATGAGCGGTATTAATTTGATTTGAATCGTTTTTTATTATTTATTTTATTATTTTATTTTATTTAAGACTGTAATATTTTCAATAGTAAATTTAAATGATTCAAATGAAAAAAAAATCTTTTAATGAACCTATCGAGGCCGACAATCATTCGTGAGATAACTTCATGATGTTTTAAATCAACTGATTCTTGAAAAAAAAAAGTTTCCCTCAGGCTTTCTGTCACCAGGCGCGGCACCAGAGGAGACACCAGAAAAATCTCATTAATTATTATCAAAAAAAGGAAAAAAAAAGGAAGCAAAGCAACGAACACCCTGGTGAGCTCTCAGCGCTCCCAGCCCCAGACGCTGGAACGAAATGCGCTCACTCTCGCGCCTGGTCGCGCCTGTTCCGGGTTACTCATAAATATTGTCTCAATGCTGCTCGCACGTCATCCCAGCGTCCCGGCCTGGCCTAGCAAAGCAACGAACACCCTGGTGAGCTCTCAGCGCTCCCAGCCCCAGACGCTGGAACGAAATGCGCTCACTCTCGCGCCTGGTCGCGCCTGTTCCGGGTTACTCATAAATATTGTCTCAATGCTGCTCGCACGTCATCCCAGCGTCCCGGCCTGGCCTGGCAGAACGTTGCCATTTCTCAAAAGTAATAAATGTTAATGATGGCTTCTGTGTTGCTTGTTTTTTTCTTCGTTGCACTGCTTGTTTTGTTATGCCGTGCACCGTTCGCCTCCCGAACGGCTGACGCATGACCCCCGCCCCCCTGGGTGGGGTGAAAGTTGGATTAATTTGTTTTAGCGACCGGATTCCGAGCGCCATGATTTAAGACCGTTAATGACGGCGGCGAATATTCACAGCATAATTTTACACAATTAACGCACTCGTACCACCCGCCGACGGGAGGGGACGCGAACGTCGATGAACCGATTAAGTCCGGCGATGGATCCTCGGGATTATGCTTTGGTGCCGGCCCGTTTCGCTGGTGCGCTGTGGCGTTTACTCGAGGTCGAGGATGTGCACGGGATTTGGGTTTTATTTAAAGCTCGTTTTACGTGTTTGTTGCTGGCTCAACGAATGAAAGATAACACATTTTGATGGGCTGAGACGTAAAAAAGCGTTAATCTAACAGAAACATACTGTTGTAAATCGTAAGTAAAGCGTCTGTCGTAAACATTGCATACTTTTGAGCTGAGAAGGCCAATTTACGCCTAAACGTATACTATTTGCACTGCAGCAAATCGAGTTTTATGGCACGGCTTGAAACGGCCGGTAGAAGGGATATTATGGAGAGGGATTTAACTTTTCCGCACTGGTCAGGGAAAAACATTTTCTATTATGAAAACAATTTTCAAACCGTTCTGCGGTACTTATGCCTGGCGCATGGTGGGACACGGTTGATGTCGTGGATTATGAGTGGTATTAATTTGATTTGATTCGTTTTTTTTATTATCCCAGGAAAATAATACTATCATAAAGCCTACAAAAATAATGTTGTAATGCAGATTGCATACTCATAGGCGAAAACATGGAAATGGAAACAAACAAAAGAAATGGAGCAAACTTCTTCGCAAAATGCTTTACTAACAGCTTATGTTAGAATTGTAACTCAGCACGATATCTTTTAGCCAACGATATTTTCAAAAGCATATTTAAATTTTCAAATGAAAAAATATCTTTAAATGAACTTATCGAGGACGACGATTATTCGTGAGATAATTTCATGATGCTTTAAATCAACTGATTCTTGAAAAAAGGTTTCCCTCAGGCTTTCTGTCACCAGGCGCGGCACCAGAGGAGACACCAGAAAAATCTCATTAATTATTATCAAAAAAAGGATTTTTTTTTGCTCGTCTCACCAACATGCAGGAAAACAAGGACGCTTCGCGTCTGAAACATCCTGGAAAAGTCAAGTGCAATTGGAACCGAGATGCCACGGGAGGGACATGAATCTCTTTCGGTGCCGCCGCGCTTCCCGTCCCACTCACCGACACCATCAATCGCGCGCTCAAGCAAAGCCTTGCAAATCGACAGTTTATTGATTTATTATGGGATTTTAATACACGAAACCACTCACACCAACGCAGTTCGGCACGGCCACTGCGAGGCAGGCGTGACACGCCTTTCGCAGCGAAGAGCGCCTGAGAGCGCTACTCGAGAGCCGGTACCGGTGAAAGACACCATCGGCAGCGGCTGCAGAAGCCACGACCTGCACACTCGAGCCTCCGGCTGGAAGAGCTTTATTGATTTCGTGTTTTATGACTGGTTATTTGATGGATTTCCGTTTCGGGTTCATCCCGTTCGCTTCGCCGGTTTTACGTTTGCGAGTCCGTGCACTCCAGCCGACGAAGACGGCGACTACCTTGATGGTCAAGGGACCTCTCGAGTTTTATGGCACGGCTTGAAACGGCCGGTAGAAGGGATATTATGGAGAGGGATTTAACTTTTCCGCACTGGTCAGGGGGCAGGTACCGCCATTCTTCGACATACTCGTAAACCACCGGGCGTCTCCATCGCAGCGGCAATAAAGCGCCATTACGATCCGCCCATCCGACGCGCTGTTGTCGAGTGTAATGGGTTTAGCATCGTAATCGAAACCCGCGTCTCGCAACGGCACTCTCTCGCATGCTGGTGCTGTAAGCTTCAAGTCGAAGTCTCTGCAGCTGATAGTTATGGGGCTAGCCCCGGACGAAAGCCCCCGTCTCGAGTCGACTTCACGGCAGTGCAATGCATACCTGCGACCTAAAGCTGGATTCCCAGCGCCAGAGGATGGAAAACTTAAAACGTACACCAAATCGTAGAAAGGTAGTTTTTGTAGGACTTTTTTTTTTGCTCGTCTCACCAACATGCAGGAAAACAAGGACGCTTCGCGTCTGAAGTGCACGGGATTTGGGTTTTATTTAAAGCTCGTTTTACGTGTTTGTTGCTGGCTCAACGAATGAAAGATAACACATTTTGATGGGCTGAGACGTAAAAAAGCGTTAATCTAACAGAAACATACTGTTGTAAATCGTAAGTAAAGCGTCTGTCGTAAACATTGCATACTTTTGAGCTGAGAAGGCCAATTTACGCCTAAACGTATACTATTTGCACTGCAGCAAAACCTTTTTGTTGACAGTCTCATATATATTACCCACTGAATTCTCATTTAAAGTTCCTATTCCATCATTCAACATCAATTGAAATGGTATAAAATCGTGATAAAACTTTCCCGCACACAAAACACCGAACGGAAGCGCGTATAACATACACATACACAAGTTTATAATGAACAAATTGAAAAGCGGAATCCTTACGAAACCGACCGGGTGGAGAAAGTTTCACAGTGCTAGACACATTTAATCTCTGACGACTGATTGTTATTTAATATCCCAAACCCCCGACTTCTCCACAAGGACGCATATGGTGACAGGAGTCGGACACACAACAACACACCACAACTCGCAACTAATAATGTTTCAAAACTCGTTTTCCTCTTCCACAGCGACTTTCAATCCATTCCGTGCCGGTGGACCGGACCCGTTCGCTGCTGGCTTCGCCTCCTGTGGCAAAGGTCAGGCCCGGCTGCCTGCGACGACTCCCGGGAGCATAACCAATTCAATCTCGGAGGAAATAGTTGCCGGGGCACAGTGCCGGTGGCGAGGTTTTCCATTCCGGAACTCCACGCCAAGAATGCAGGCGAGCCAAGTGGGATTGTTCCAGAAGCCGATACACGGAGCACGGAGCAAAACATGTGCAACATTAGAATTCCTCCGGCGTTCGGCGTCCAGTGTGCCCCGTTGCGCCTTTGCGAAAGTAGGTGAGATCCACCTGCTCCAGAACACCCACAGCTGTATGCGCGTCCGGTGTCTGAGGGTTTCGACAGCAGCAACGACAACAACAAAAAACACAATTTCCCAGCTTGTCGAAAACTATAAAACTTTATACCGAAATGTTACACATCCCACACAGACACACCCGCACGCGCTGGAGCTGCGGCTTCCAGATTCAGTTCCAGCGCAAAGTGCTTCCTTAAGCTTCCTTAACTGGGACACGGTGGTCGGAAAAATGGAAAACGCATGTAACCGACTAAACTGCAATCCGCTACCCGTGGGCGGGCACGTAGGATAACTTATTCATATCACATGTATGGGAAGCTCCCGAACGGGGACCAAAAAACCCGGGAGAGAAAACCCAACCAAAGGAAGAAGATAAGACCGGTGCGGGAAATTGCTGAGGTATCCACAAAATAAATAAAGAGGAAAAAGCACTGTCGTGGAAGCAAAACCCCCCCCCGTGTCTGTGCGTGTGCGCGTGTGGGTGTAAAAACCAGGAAAAGCTCCGCGCGAGAGAGCGGAAATCTTCTCCCGCTCGCGCAAACCTCTTGCCGGATTTACTTTTTATATGCATTTATCCGGCTGCCCCTCCGGTTGCAGGCCTTGTCCCGGGCTCGGAAGCGTAATGTAATTCAGCAGAAAAGTTTGCTGGCAGCATCGGGTGACATGCGTGGAGGGAGCGCGCGTGTGTGTGTGTGTCGGGTGCAGATTATTTTTGGTTTTGCAACCGGGCAACGCAGATGCAGCCAGCAAAGGGCATCTATATACCCTCCCTGTGGGCTGGGTTTGGGTGGTGTTTTTCTGTGTGTCGAGCCAAGTAGGCCAACCGATACAGCCGTGCGCAGCACCCACCGGGGACCATGCATCCCTGGTGAGGTTGAGCACGGGAGCATCGATAAAAACGGCCTCTCTGCTGATCATGTTTAAAACATTTCCGATAGGGCATGTTTCACCAGTTGTCTGCTTCGGTTGGGTTTCGTTTTTATGCCGGTTCCACTTTTTCTAGGTAATCAATTTGCAGAAATTGTTGCACATCCTCGCACTCTTGGGGAGGGGAGATGAGATCGGATTTTTTTTTACGGACGCTATCATACGATAGTAATTTACAACGTTTTTTTTACTATGCAGGATAGACAGGAATCATTACATCATTTTTCCATTATCAGCAAGTCGTTTTTTTGTAGTTTATTGTATTTTTTTATTTTTTTACGATTATTTTTACAGATTCATATAAGCTTTGCTTTTTTCGTAGTTTAATAGTTTTTCAATATATTGTAAAAAATGTGTTATTGAACCACGTCTTACGCAACTGCATACTTTCAGGCTGATGGAACAAAATTGCGCCTAAAACTATGCAATTATTAAGAAAAATTATTAATTTCTGTGTTTATTGTGTTGTTTTGTTAGAACTTATTACAGATAAACTACATGAACACGATCTGTTATTTAAAAAAATGAACAGCTTAAAGAAGCTAATCAACTGGCTAATAATTGATTAAAACTGTCTGAAAATCAAATTAGTATATGAAAGTGTGTAGAAAATGAAGCTAGAGTCGATTCTTATAAAAGAAAACACACACACATCCACCACGTGCGCAGCTTCAACACTTTAATATTCGCACGCCCTCAGGTTCGTTCCGCACCTCAAACCTCCTCCACGCTGGTCACTTACCGAGCAAACATCATTTCCAGTTTATCCTAATGGACTACATTACGATAATGCACGCAAATGCCAATGCGATTCAGCCAATAAATCGGCAAACCATCGGCCTGCAATCAACTACCCAAACTCCCTCACCCTGGCACACACACATATTGGAGCGTTCATAAGGGATCACACGGCAGATACGAAGGGCGAAGCTTTGTTTGAGTGGTAAGCCACACGCAAAACGTCGAACCGAATCCGGCCCCGGACGGCCACTTACAGTGGCGACTGCAACCGATTGGTCCGCTGCCGGGTTTTCTTAGAAGACAGGCTCGGCCCACCACTAATCCAACCGGCCGGACTCGTGTCTTCTGACAATCGGGATGATGTGTACAGTGTGTGTGTACGTGTTTGTGTGCCGGAAAATCAGCGAAACCCTGTGGCCCGCAAAGTGAGCTTCTCGGAACAACCGCACCCAGGAGCTTCTGCGAATGTGCTTCTGTATATCCGTTCGCCATAAGTTGCAGCTTCGCCAACCGGATGTTCTGACCGGTGCCGGGCACAACCTGAGCACTCCCGAACGTGCTGAACGGTGCCCACGTCAAGCGCCGTGTACTGTGGCGCTGTTGCATGTTGCGGCAGGCTGCTTTACATTCGCCTAATCTTGTTTCCGTGCGGTTTCCGACAGCACGCAACAGCATTGAGCGATGTGATCCGTACGAGGTAATGTGCAGTAAATATTTACGACACGTTTTCGGTCCCACAATAGTTGCAGTATTAGCATACCAATTTCGGGTGCCGATTCGAGTGAACTAGTTTTCCGGCTTGCAGAGTTGAATTTGCCGAGCCCGAGCCGAAACCGATTGTTCATCGCTGCAGGAGGGCGTCGTAAACGTATTTGATTTGTGTGATTTCGTGTGCTTCATTTTATCACTACCTGAAGTGCCTGTAGCGACTGTCGTTTCTTGCCCTCGAGTTACGAACGCTTCAACCCGTACTTGACTTATGGCAGAGTCAATGATGGCAACCTGCTTCCCTGCGCAAATTTCCTCAACTTTGCGGTGGAATGATCAGAATCACGAAACAATACGACAGTTCTTACGTGAGATGAAAGGTTTATGCTTGAGTTATGCTATTTATGCAACAGACAGTGCGCACGGGCCATGATTTCCACAAAATTCCTTCCATTCGCCTAAAAAGTTTCTGGAATTAAGTTCCATTCTTTCGTTTTGTTATATCCTGGAGCGTAGGAATCATCTGTACTGGAATACAAGCTCGAACTCCAATGGGTTCCAAGTGTTCCGTCGTACGGATTGCATACTTTCGGGCTGGTTAGGCAAATTTGCGCCAACAAGCATGCAATCTGCACTACAAAACAAAATATTGTTGCTTTATTAACGCTTTATTTTCTTTCTTTATAATATTTTGCGCTAAGATGATTTGTTGACAATGTCCTTGACATTAACCCTCCAAAAACCACTCTTTTACCAACTTTTGTAAGATAATGTTGAGAAGATGTGCGCAACAAAATGTCTGTAAAAGGCTTTTAGTTGTATTAGAGTCTAGATGAGAGCCACATAATCTCTTGTTTCCACTTTCCATTTGAAAAATTGGCTTTCTAATCATGGGCGCTACATCGACTACGCCTCAACTATTGTAACCCACAATCACCGTGCCCTGCCTGGCGAACCCTTTTGCACAAAAGATCAAAAGACCCACAGGACGGCTGTCGGCGGCCTTCCATCGTCCATATTGTCATTCGTCCACTCGGTCACACAGGCGGCGCCACTTGCCGCCATTGTCAGTTCCGTCAGAGCCGTTCCGGGAAGGCAGGCTGGCAGGCCGGCAGCGACCCATAAATTCAGTATAAACACATTTACCGCTCGCCCTCGCGCTCAACCATAACGATCGACGTGGCCTCCCAGCGTCGTGGCTTCGAGCACGTACACGTGCAGAATACATTAAAGACTACCTAACGCACCCTTCCCATTGCTCGCCCACCAATAAGGCGCTGGCTTTATGGTCGTGTGCCTCTTGACGCGTACACCGAAATCATGAAGTACCGCCGCCGCCGAGGAAACCTTTGGACGACCGCCAAACAAGGACGACTCGCAGCAACCTGCTCCACCCAATGTGGCCCACCGAACCGAAACCTCGGATGCGCGATTATTATTCAAAACATTTCACAACTCCCACAACTCTTGCCGAGTGCTCGCTCGCTCTCTGATTGAATTTCGACGTATTTGTTCTCAGTCTAATAGCGCTCCGCGCTCCTGCCACCACCACTTTCGGTGCTCGGGAACAAATATTTTAATTGAATATATTATCTTGATAAATGTACCACCCCAACCGCCTCACTCTCCCACCCACCGTGGCGCCCCGCAAGCGCAATCGACACCAGAGAAACACGTCGGAAACATGAACTTTTCATTCTCTTGCAGCATTTTCGGCAGCAGAGAAGCACACGAAGCTTCCGGGCAATAACGCCGTGCCGATAGAAAAATCTGATGGCACTGCGTGTGTGTGTGTGGAGGGTGATAAGATAGGGCGGTACATCAATATGATAAGGTTGATTGCTTTTCCATGCGCTTCAATTTTGCGTTCGCCATCGCCACCGCCACCGTGCCACGTTTTATTACAGGTTATTATTATGTTTCCACCAACGTTCACAGCAACAAAAACACGAGTGGAATTTTTGACAGACGTTGTTGATTTTCTATGATAATGGCATTCAATAGCAATTGTGTAAGATCTTGTTAATGGTGTGCTGTTGGTAGTCAAATAACTTCGACTATAGCATGGAGCTTAAATTGATGAGATTCTTTATCGATTACGAGTGAACGTCAACGTTCCAACTGAGTTTTGATTGAAGATTTTACTTATTTTACTTAAAATAGTATTTTCCAACGAACAAGCGCAGAGTGAAATCTGCATAAAGCTTCAAAACTAATCCTAAACGAAGAAGAAACTCAACACTACAGCTTAGATTATTAGAAACAAACCAACTTTTCATGGAGCATAAATAATTTAAACAAAACATCAAAACACCACACCACAAACGAAAGAAAATACTTCCCACAAATACTTCCCAGCTAAAGCTAAACCGTTGAATATTCATCAATACACGAACCGGGACGTGTGGTCAGAATGCTTTCCCGCAGGTTACTTAACGTTTCAGTGCTCGTTCGAGCTTGAAACGTGCGGCGTCGTAGCCTTGCCTTGCCACCAAACCGCAGCTGGAACAAGACTGCCCGATGAAGCGATGCCCGGCCCATTGTGCTGTGCGGCTGCTGCGCGCCGAGAAAACGGCTCCCCGGTGTGAATTATTGATGGCTGCTCGTTTCACAGCCCTCGAGGGGCTCAACCAAATCCATCGTCGACAAGCGACCGGCAACGGTGCCGGCTACTGCAGCCGGCGCACGGCTCCCGGCACGATGCATCCCCCGAATGCAGCACGCCCCACCGAAGTGAGACGCAATAAATCGCTTTCAATCACAGCAACAACTGCAGACCACTTCAACTCGTCCGATCCGGGGCTGCACCTGCCGGCGCAGGTGTGAACGAAAACGAGTCCTGTTTGTCCCCGACCGACGGGAATGCCCGGGAGAGGATACGGTTTCATACGATACGCTGCCGGACCCCGATGCGGTGAGCGAGCAGGACATGGATCGAGAGTTCATTTGCGTCAAGGTCGGGTGAATGTGTGTGTGTGTGTGCGAAACAAATTATCGTCTGCGATCGTAGGAAAGGTATTTCATCCTTCTTCTATTGGGAAACGATTCCCTTGCGTCCATTCAACAGGATCTGCTGTTTTGAAGCTGATTGCAACGTAGTGGTGGCACAAAAATATGCAGCGAACACAGTAACACCAAATCTGACGAGAAACCCGTGAAGATTAAGAGTTGGAAAAAACATGGAAGATGAATTGTTCGATCTGTTTTCTAATAAGTAAAAAAAATATAATAAATTTAGCAAAAAAATAAACAATTAAACTATAACAAAAAACATCCAATACAAAGGAGCATATGATATAAAATAATTGTGTAAAGCAAAACTCATTAGCAAATGTATCCACTTTACTGAATTCCTTTGTTGTCTTGTGCAGTTTACCCACCCCATACGGACATCGTCATTATCGTCGGTGTTATCAACAGGTTCACGGCGCAAGGTCAGCGTCGAAAGGTGCAAGTCACTGCGGCACCTGTGCACACATGAACAACCCAATCGATAGAAAAACAACGCATGCTACCGCACATTATGTTGCTTCAAAAAGACAAGTTCACACACAAAGAACAGCACACATATTTGCTTTCGTATAAACCCAGTTTGAATCTTCAAAGCAATCCTCATTTTTCTTGTCCAATAAAACAGACAAGCGAGTACATTAAAGCTTTGCGCTGCTTCTTATCCACAACTCATCGATTGCATTAATTTTAAGTGAAACGATAAATCCGAATCCACACCGCGCAGGGCACGGGCAACGGAATAGAGTGCAAAGATCCTCCCACCGACCGCCCAAAAATGCCCTCACGAACTCCATCACAAATCCCGCCACGATCAATCATGCTGTAACCAACACTTCATTACACCGCTCACACCACCCGACAGCTAAAGCTAAACCGTTGAATATTCATCAATACACGAACCGGGACGTGTGGTCAGAATGCTTTCCCGCAGGTTACTTAACGTTTCAGTGCTCGTTCGAGCTTGAAACGTGCGGCGTCGTAGCCTTGCCTTGCCACCAAACCGCAGCTGGAACAAGACTGCCCGATGAAGCGATGCCCGGCCCATTGTGCTGTGCGGCTGCTGCGCGCCGAGAAAACGGCTCCCCGGTGTGAATTATTGATGGCTGCTCGTTTCACAGCCCTCGAGGGGCTCAACCAAATCCATCGTCGACAAGCGACCGGCAACGGTGCCGGCTACTGCAGCCGGCGCACGGCTCCCGGCACGATGCATCCCCCGAATGCAGCACGCCCCACCGAAGTGAGACGCAATAAATCGCTTTCAATCACAGCAACAACTGCAGACCACTTCAACTCGTCCGATCCGGGGCTGCACCTGCCGGCGCAGGTGTGAACGAAAACGAGTCCTGTTTGTCCCCGACCGACGGGAATGCCCGGGAGAGGATACGGTTTCATACGATACGCTGCCGGACCCCGATGCGGTGAGCGAGCAGGACATGGATCGAGAGTTCATTTGCGTCAAGGTCGGGTGAATGTGTGTGTGTGTGTGCGAAACAAATTATCGTCTGCGATCGTAGGAAAGGTATTTCATCCTTCTTCTATTGGGAAACGATTCCCTTGCGTCCATTCAACAGGATCTGCTGTTTTGAAGCTGATTGCAACGTAGTGGTGGCACAAAAATATGCAGCGAACACAGTAACACCAAATCTGACGAGAAACCCGTGAAGATTAAGAGTTGGAAAAAACATGGAAGATGAATTGTTCGATCTGTTTTCTAATAAGTAAAAAAACTCCACCCAATGTGGCCCACCGAACCGAAACCTCGGATGCGCGATTATTATTCAAAACATTTCACAACTCCCACAACTCTTGCCGAGTGCTCGCTCGCTCTCTGATTGAATTTCGACGTATTTGTTCTCAGTCTAATAGCGCTCCGCGCTCCTGCCACCACCACTTTCGGTGCTCGGGAACAAATATTTTAATTGAATATATTATCTTGATAAATGTACCACCCCAACCGCCTCACTCTCCCACCCACCGTGGCGCCCCGCAAGCGCAATCGACACCAGAGAAACACGTCGGAAACATGAACTTTTCATTCTCTTGCAGCATTTTCGGCAGCAGAGAAGCGCACGAAGCTTCCGGGCAATAACGCCGTGCCGATAGAAAAATCTGATGGCACTGCGTGTGTGTGTGGGGGAGTGATAAGATAGGGCGGTACATCAATATGATAAGGTTGATTGCTTTTCCATGCGCTTCAATTTTGCGTTCGCCATCGCCACCGCCACCGTGCCACGTTTTATTACAGGTTATTATTATGTTTCCACCAACGTTCACAGCAACAAAAACACGAGTGGAATTTTTGACAGACGTTGTTGATTTTCTATGATAATGGCATTCAATAGCAATTGTGTAAGATCTTGTTAATGGTGTGCTGTTGGTAGTCAAATAACTTCGACTATAGCATGGAGCTTAAATTGATGAGATTCTTTATCGATTACGAGTGAACGTCAACGTTCCAACTGAGTTTTGATTGAAGATTTTACTTATTTTACTTAAAATAGTATTTTCCAACGAACAAGCGCAGAGTGAAATCTGCATAAAGCTTCAAAACTAATCCTAAACGAAGAAGAAACTCAACACTACAGCTTAGATTATTAGAAACAAACCAACTTTTCATGGAGCATAAATAATTTAAACAAAACATCAAAACACCACACCACAAACGAAAGAAAATACTTCCCACAAATACTTCCCAGCTAAAGCTAAACCGTTGAATATTCATCAATACACGAACCGGGACGTGTGGTCAGAATGCTTTCCCGCAGGTTACTTAACGTTTCAGTGCTCGTTCGAGCTTGAAACGTGCGGCGTCGTAGCCTTGCCTTGCCACCAAACCGCAGCTGGAACAAGACTGCCCGATGAAGCGATGCCCGGCCCATTGTGCTGTGCGGCTGCTGCGCGCCGAGAAAACGGCTCCCCGGTGTGAATTATTGATGGCTGCTCGTTTCACAGCCCTCGAGGGGCTCAACCAAATCCATCGTCGACAAGCGACCGGCAACGGTGCCGGCTACTGCAGCCGGTGCACGGCTCCCGGCACGATGCATCCCCCGAATGCAGCACGCCCCACCGAAGTGAGACGCAATAAATCGCTTTCAATCACAGCAACAACTGCAGACCACTTCAACTCGTCCGATCCGGGGCTGCACCTGCCGGCGCAGGTGTGAACGAAAACGAGTCCTGTTTGTCCCCGACCGACGGGAATGCCCGGGAGAGGATACGGTTTCATACGATACGCTGCCGGACCCCGATGCGGTGAGCGAGCAGGACATGGATCGAGAGTTCATTTGCGTCCAGGTCGGGTGAATGTGTGTGTGTGTGTGCGAAACAAATTATCGTCTGCGATCGTAGGAAAGATATTTCATCCTTCTTCTATTGGGAAACGATTCCCTTGCGTCCGTTCAACAGGATCTGCTGTTTTGAAGCTGATTGCAACGTAGTGGTGGCACAAAAATATGCAGCGAACACAGTAACACCAAATCTGACGAGAAACCCGTGAAGATTAAGAGTTGGAAAAAACATGGAAGATGAATTGTTCGATCTGTTTTCTAATAAGTAAAAAAATATAATAAATTTAGCAAAAAAATAAACAATTAAACTATAACAAAAAACATCCAATACAAAGGAGCATATGATATAAAATAACTGTGTAAAGCAAAACTCATTAGCAAATGTATCCACTTTACTGAATTCCTTTGTTGTCTTGTGCAGTTTACCCACCCCATACGGACATCGTCATTATCGTCGGTGTTATCAACAGGTTCACGGCGCAAGGTCAGCGTCGAAAGGTGCAAGTCACTGCGGCACCTGTGCACACATGAACAACCCAATCGATAGAAAAACAACGCATGCTACCGCACATTATGTTGCTTCAAAAAGACAAGTTCACACACAAAGAACAGCACACATATTTGCTTTCGTATAAACCCAATTTGAATCTTCAAAGCAATCCTCATTTTTCTTGTCCAATAAAACAGACAAGCGAGTACATTAAAGCTTTGCGCTGCTTCTTATCCACAACTCATCGATTGCATTAATTTTAAGTGAAACGATAAATCCGAATCCACACCGCGCAGGGCACGGGCAACGGAATAGAGTGCAAAGATCCTCCCACCGACCGCCCAAAAATGCCCTCACGAACTCCATCACAAATCCCGCCACGATCAATCATGCTGTAACCAACACTTCATTACACCGCTCACACCACCCGTCCTGCTCGGGGCGTCCCGTCCCGGGAGACAAAGCGGGACAATTTACTTCAATCGTCCGTCAAGAAGCTAAGGCGAACGCCGCTTCTACGCCTGCCCCAGTGCGATCACACGGGCAGCAATTCGGTAACGATGATAAGTGAATGTAATTGTTCGAAAGGATTACACGGCCGGACCGCCAACCGTCCTCCCCCGGGGGGGGGGGGAGGTATACATTCCTCTCCACACCCCCCCCACCCCGCCTCCCCAGGTCCGACGCAAATCCCCAAAACGGAAAACAACAAATATCATGCATTGTACAAATTGTACCGAAAGGTGCTTGTGTGTGTCCCTGTTCCACTCCAGGTGGGAAGGAGATGATTTTTAC
>KZ068746.1:43879-72245 GCA_002091845.1 Anopheles cracens
TGATTAATGGTAACCCGTGTACGAAAACGTTACATTACGCGTGCCTTTCGCTCGAAGGGGAGAAAGGGCTAGAGTTTCTGTGCCAACTCATACGATTTTATCGTGAATTTATCGCCCTGTCCTCGTGACCTAGTGAGGAGGATCATGCTGGCAAATAGTTTTGAATAGTTTAGCGCAGATGGAAGGAACGCGGTGGGATGTGTGGAAAGCAGCAGCGCTGAGAAACGAGCATGCCTATCTTAATGAAACTCGAATTAAGCAGAGCAAATTTTGCCGGTGGAGGCGCCTGGTGCTCCATACACTTTTGATTATTTCAATGATAATTTTGTATAATAATTGTGAGATGAAGTATACCTCATACATATTCACGCGACTTCAACACATGCTGGAAAGAGATAGCCGCTGAAAATGTAAATAAAATATAGACTACGAAAGGGACCGGCGGCAAATTGTGACGTGCGGAAAAATCAATTTCACGCCATCGCCACGACACATTCGCGTTTTGCCAGTGTCGCCAAATTTGTTTTTCCACCTCCCTGGGTTCTGCGTTTTACCTTGTTGTTGTTGTTGTTGCGAACGAACTTTTTCTAGGTTTTGGTGCACAGAACGGACAAAATGAGTCGTTGCAGAGAAGATCGCTTTAAAAGAGAGATTAAGGACTACTTTGCCGACGATTAGTGGAGTTGTTTATTTGGTTCTGGGATGACAAAAAAAAAGTAAAGTGAGTTGAATTTGGTATGATGTGTTTCTTTGAGAGCCAGTTTTATAAAACGATTTTTCCATTATTATTATTATTATTATGAATTCAATGGTGTGTTCCAAAAACATGTCAACGTTAAGTTCATTTTTTAAGAGTGATTATACATCAGAAATACATGTCTGATTTGCGTGTATATCCTTTGCATTTGTACAAACAACAAGATCTTACACAATTGCTATTGAATGCCATTATCATAGAAAATCAACAACGTCTGTCAAAAATTCCACTCGTGTTTTTGTTGCTGTGAACGTTGGTGGAAACATAATAATAACCTGTAATAAAACGTGGCACGGTGGCGGTGGCGATGGCGAACGCAAAATTGAAGCGCATGGAAAAGCAATCAACCTTATCATATTGATGTACCGCCCTATCTTATCACCCTCCACACACACACACGCAGTGCCATCAGATTTTTCCATCGGCACGGCGTTATTGCCCGGAAGCTTCGTGTGCTTCTCTGCTGCCGAAAATGCTGCAAGAGAATGAAAAGTTCATGTTTCCGACGTGTTTCTCTGGTGTCGATTGCGCTTGCGGAGCGCCACGGTGGGTGGGAGAGTGAGGCGGTTGGGGTGGTACATTTATCAAGATAATATATTCAATTAAAATATTTGTTCCCGAGCACCGAAAGTGGTGGTGGCAGGAGCGCGGAGCGCTATTAGACTGAGAACAAATACGTCGAAATTCAATCAGAGTGCGAGCGAGCACTCGGCAAGAGTTGTGGGAGTTGTGAAATGTTTTGAATAATAATCGCGCATCCGAGGTTTCGGTTCGGTGGGCCACATTGGGTGGAGCAGGTTGCTGCGAGTCGTCCTTGTTTGGCGGTCGTCCAAAGGTAAGAACTGTCGTATTGTTTCGTGATTCTGATCATTCCACCGCAAAGTTGAGGAAATTTGCGCAGGGAAGCAGGTTGCCATCGGGGACTCTGCCATAAGTCAAGCACGGGTTGAAGCGTTCGTAACTCGAGGGCAAGAAACGACAGTCGCTACAGGCACTTCAGGTAGTGATAAAATGAAGCACACGAAATCACACAAATCAAATACGTTTACGACGCCCTCCTGCAGCGATGAACAATCGGTTTCGGCTCGGGCTCGGCAAATTCAACTCTGCAAGCCGGAAAACTAGTTCACTCGAATCGGCTGTGAAGCACCCGAAATTGGTATGCTAATACTGCAACTATTGTGGGACCGAAAACGTGTCGTAAATATTTACTGCACATTACCTCGTACGGATCACATCGCTCAATGCTGTTGCGTGCTGTCGGAAACCGCACGGAAACAAGATTAGGCGAATGTAAAGCAGCCTGCCGCAACATGCAACAGCGCCACAGTACACGGCGCTTGACGTGGGCACCGTTCAGCACGTTCGGGAGTGCTCAGGTTGTGCCCGGCACCGGTCAGAACATCCGGTTGGCGAAGCTGCAACTTATGGCGAACGGATATACAGAAGCACATTCGCAGAAGCTCCTGGGTGCGGTTGTTCCGAGAAGCTCACTTTGCGGGCCACAGGGTTTCGCTGATTTTCCGGCACACAAACACGCACACACACACACTGTACACATCATCCCGATTGCCAGAAGACACGAGTCCGGCCGGTTGGATTAGTGGTGGGCCGAGCCTGTCTTCTAAGAAAACCCACCAGCGGACCAATCGGTTGCAGTCGCCACTGTAAGTGGCCGTCCGGGGTCGGATTCGGTTCGACGTTTTGCGTGTGGCTTACCACTCAAACAAAGCTTCGCCCTTCGTTTCTGCCGTGTGATCCCTTATGAGCGCTCCAATATGTGTGTGGGCCAGGGTGAGGAAGTTTGGGTAGTTGATTGCAGGCCGATGGTTTGCCGATTTATTGGCTGAATCGCATTGGCATTTGCGTGCATTATCGTAATGTAGTCCATTAGGATAAACTGGAAATGATGTTTGCTCGGTAAGTGACCAGCGTGGAGGAGGTTTGAGGTGCGGAACGAACCTGAGGGCGTGCGAATATTAAAGTGTTGAAGCTGCGCACGTGGTGGATGTGTGTGTGTTTTCTTTTATAAGAATCGACTCTAGCTTCATTTTCTACACACTTTCATATACTAATTTGATTTTCACACAGTTTTAATCAAATATTAGCCAGTTAATTAGCTTCTTTAAGCTGTTTATATTTTTTAATAACAGATCGAGTTCATGTAGTTTATCTGTAATAAGTTCTAACAAAACAACACAAAAAACACAGAAATTAATAAATTTCTTAATAATTGCATAGTTTTAGGCGCAATTTTGTTCCATCAGCCTGAAAGTATGCAGTATGCGTAAGACATGGTTCAATAACACATTTCTTACAATATATTTAAAAACTATTGAAAAAACCTGAGTAAAGCTTATATGAATCTGTTAAAACAATCGTAAAAAAAAATATTAAAAAATACAGTAAACTACAAAAAATGACCTGCTGATAATGGAAAAATGATGTAATGATTCCTGTCTACCTGCGTAATACAAAAAAACGTTGTAAATTAGTATCGTATGATAGCGTCCGCAAAAAAAATCCGACCCCATCTCCCCGCATACCAAGAGTGCGAGGATGTGCAACAATTTCTGCAAATTGATTACCTAGAAAAAGTGGAACCGGCATAAAAACGAAACCCAACCGAAGCAGACAACTGGTGAAACATGCCCTATCGGAAATGTTTTAAACATGATCAGCAGAGAGGCCGTTTTTATCGATGCTCCCGTGCTCAACCTCACCAGGGATGCATGGTCCCCGGCGGGTGCTGCGCACGGCTGTATCGGTTGGCCTACTTGGCTCGACACACAGAAAA
The DNA here is from genome assembly GCA_002091845.1 of Anopheles cracens. NCBI lineage: Eukaryota > Metazoa > Arthropoda > Insecta > Diptera > Culicidae > Anopheles > Anopheles cracens. Next base: position 47,434 of record KZ068746.1, read on the forward strand.
ACACCACACAAACCCAGCCCAAAGGGAGGGTATATAGATGCCCTTTGCTGGCTGCATCTGCGTTGCCCGGTTGCAAAACCAAAAATAATCTGCACCCGACACACACCACACACACGCGCTCCCTCCACGCATGTCACCCGATGCTGCCAGCAAACTTTTCTGCTGAATTACATTACCCGGGACAAGGCTGCAACCGGAGGGGCAGCCGGATAAATGCATATAAAAAGTAAATCCGGCAAGAGGTTTGCGCGAGCGGGAGAAGATTTCCGCTCTCTCGCGCGGAGCTTTTCCTGGTTTTTACACCCACACGCGCACACGCACAGACACTCGTGGTTCGTGTCTCGGAAAAAGGGGGGTTTTTGCTTCCACGACAGTGCTTTTTCCTCTTTATTTATTTTGTGGATACCTCAGCAATTTCCCGCACCGGTCTTGTCTTCTTCCTTTGGTTAGGTTTTCTCTTCCGGGTTTTTTGGTCCCCGTTCGGGAGCTCCCCATACATGTGATATGAATAAGTTATCCTACGTGCCCGCCCCCGGGTAGCGGATTGCAGTTTAGTCGGCAGTTAAGGAAGCTTAAGGAAGCACTTTGCGCTGGAACTGAATCTGGAAGCCGCAGCTCCAGCGCGTGCGGGTGTGTCTGTGTGGGATGTGTAACATTTCGGTATAAAGTTTTATAGTTTTCGACAAGCTGGGAAATTGTGTTTTTTGTTGTTGTCGTTGCTGCTGTCGAAACCCCCAGACACCGGACGCGCATACAGCTGTGGGTGTTTGCAGGTGGATCTCACCTACTTTCGCAAAGGCGCAACGGGGCACACTGGACGCCGGACGCCGGAGGAATTCTAATGTTGCACATGTTTTGCTCCGTGCTCCGTGTATCGGCTTCTGGAACAATCAAACTTGGCTCGCCTGCATTCTTGGCGTGGAGTTCCGGAATGGAAAACCTCGCCACCGGCACTGTGCCCCGGCAACTATTTCCTTCGAGATTGAATTGGTTATGCTCCCGGGAGTCGTCGCAGGCAGCCGGGCCTGACCATTGACACAGGAGGCGAAGCCAGCAGCGAACCGGTCCGTTCCACCGGCACGGAATGGATTGAAAGTCGCTGTGGAAGAGGAAAACGAGTTTTGAAACATTATTAGTTGCGAGTTGTGGTGTGTTGTTGTGTGTCCGACTCCTGTCACCATATGCGTCCTTGTGGAGTAGTCGGGGGTTTGGGATATTAAATAACAATCAGTCGTCAGAGATTAAGTGTGTCTGGCACTGTGAAACTTTCTCCACCCGGTCGGTTTCGTAAGGATTCCGCTTTTCAATTTGTTCATTATAAACTTGTGTATGTGTATGTTATACGCGCTTCCGTTCGGTGTTTTGTGTGCGGGAAAGTTTTATCACGATTTTATACCATTTCAATTGATGTTGAATGATGGAATAGGAACTTTAAATGAGAATTCAGTGGGTAATGTATATGAGACTTTCACCAATTCGGTGTTGCTGCAGTGCAAATAGTATACGTTTAGGCGTAAATTGGCCTTCTCAGCTCAAAAGTATGCAATGTTTACGACAGACGCTTTACTTACGATTTACAACAGTATGTTTCTGTTAGATTAACGCTTTTTTACGTCTCAGCCCATCAAAATGTGTTATCTTCCATTCGTTGAGCCAGCAACAAACACGTAAAACGAGCTTTAAATAAAACCCAAATCCCGTGCACATCCTCGACCTCGAGTAAACGCCACAGCGCACCAGCGAAACGGGCCGGCACCAAAGCATAATCCCGAGGATAAAAGGATTGAAGAAGTGCAGCGCACAGAGTTCCGATCTTATAGAGTGATTTCCGTACAAAAAATGACTATCTTTACAATCTTTTTTTGGCCAACAAGATGAAAACTAAGAATACTTATCAAGGTTATGTTTGAAACAAATTCATAACTCACAGTACACAACCTCAGTTTGATCCCACCAATTTTTATTTTCACGTAAATGGATGGATATTGGAGGCTTTTTGAAAAGAACGTGCAAAAATATAATCCACTTAAATGTATAATACATTTTTGCTGGCTGGATGCTATTCAACGCAACTCAAAATTTCGATTTGCAGCCATTATGATGAGCCGATGCAGCTGAAAAGCTTTTATAATTTCGAGATCAGAAGCTGCCACACATAACATTAAAATTGTCAATAACATGTCCTATGAAAAACAAAAATGCCCACTATTCATAAAGGCGTATAACCATTCCACTTCAAAAGATTTTTTTTCTCGAGAAGAGATACTTTGTTAAACTACAGCATATCGTTCGTTTTACGCAGTGAATAAATCTCCCTGCAAACTCGCCGGGCATTATTCGCTTTCAACAACCAGCGACGCATCGCACCATACCTGACGAGGCGTAATCCACGTCCGCTTTTGCAGTGATTGAAAGCGTACGGGGCTGGTGTTAAAGTGGTGTACCTTTTTTTTGCTTCTCCCTTCCAAATGGAAGCCAACTTGGTCCCATTTTCGATTGATCCAAATCCATCAAGCCGATGGCGATCACGCGGCACTCGCGTTGGAGGTGATATCGCCGTTGCAGTTGCATGTAATTTTTGCGATTTATGTTAGCACATGAAGCTAGGGAAAGGGACATGAAGGGACGAAAGCGGGTTCCCCCCGTGGGACACAGCGAATCTCGGTTTCGGGTGTTTGTTGGTCGTTCGGAATAAATTGTATTTAAATTGAAGCGTGAATGGTTGGACGATTTTTGTTTTGCTTTTGGACGTCCAGCTTGAAACGTGAACAGATTTCGTTCCATTTGCATGCTTGTTTCACCATTTGCGTGGTGATACAGTAGTTATACGTCCACGATTACGTGCGCTATAAATAAACGAGAGGAGCCTGAACTGTCGGCTATAAAAATCGACTATTTGCATTGGATTTGATTGATTTAACGAGTATAAGTTTCAAGTCCTTGAGTTTGCCTGATAGAACAGTGTAAATTAAACGGCAATTATATCTTTTAGAACGTTGAAAAATGTGGATTGGCTTTCCAACTCCTGATATGCTTGTACTAAAATGTGTTTTCAATCAACTTTTTCTTTTCAGAAATGTGACGAAAATTACGAGAACTGAATCCATACATGTAAGATATATTGGATTTTTTAAATTCTACTATATAGTGCACTATTCGTCTTACAGATATTTAGTACAATACATAAATTTAGTACATACCGTTTGCTCATAGATGGCGCTGATTGTTTTATCTCTAATGGATGATAGTTATTTGCAATTGATTTTAAGGACAAATGCCCACCGATTGCATTATTTCAAACAATTTGCAACGATAAAAAAATAGTACTTGACATATAATACATAGAAATACCCATTTTTGTACAGAAAATGAAGATTTCGTCTATTTGTCCATAGATGTCGCAATCAGTTACTAAGTGTCCTCTCAAGTTCAAGCAAATGTCACATTATTGAAAAGAGACTTTTTCATTTGAACATGAAACATTCCTACAAGTTTGTTTAAAGAGTCAGTGATGTTCATGTTATATTTAGAGACAAAAGAAAGTGTTCAAGACAATTAGTACAACCTTCTGTAAAGCAAAAATACTACAAATGTTTCTTTGAAATCAACATATTCAATGTCATCTTGCAGCAGTAGCAAACTATTTGCTTCCTTATTGCCACCGAACGAACGACCGTACAATCCTTAACCTAGTCAGTGACTTAAATGACCCAGAACTTGCCTTTGATCGTACAGCATCGCACCATCTGGGTTGTCTGCTTTATCTCACGCGCGACCACTTTTGTCATCCCGTTAATGCGTGCCTGGGCGGCTTGGGAAGGGGGAAACCTCATTCTGCATACCTGAGGAGGCGTAATCCACGTCCGCTTTTGCAGTGATTGAAAGCGAACGGGGCTGGCGTTAAAGTGGTGTACCTTTTTTTTGCTTCTCCCTTCCAAATGGATGCCAACTTGGTCCCATTTTCGATTGATCCAAATCCATTAAGCCGATGGCGATCACGCGGCACTCGCGTTGGAGGTGATATCGCCGTTGCAGTTGCATGTAATTTTTGCGATTTATGTTAGCACATGAAGCTAGGGAAAGGGACATGAAGGGACGAAAGCGGGTTCCCCCCGTGGGACACAGCGAATCTCGGTTTCGGGTGTTTGTTGGTCGTTCGGAATAAATTGTATTTAAATTGAAGCGTGAATGGTTGGACGATTTTTGTTTTGCTTTTGGACGTCCAGCTTGAAACGTGAACAGATTTCGTTCCATTTGCATGCTTGTTTCACCATTTGCGTGGTGATACAGTAGTTATACGTCCACGATTACGTGCGCTATAAATAAACGAGAGGAGCCTGAACTGTCGGCTATAAAAATCGACTATTTGCATTGGATTTGATTGATTTAACGAGTAAAAGTTTCAAGTCCTTGAGTTTGCCTGATAGAACAGTGTAAATTAAATAGCAATTATGTCTTTTAGAATGTTGAAAATTGTTCACTGTCTTTCCAACTTCTGATATGCTTGTACTAAAATGTGTTTTCAATCAACGTTTTCTTTTCAGAAATGTGACGAAAATTACGAGAACTGAATTCATACATGTAAGATATATTGGATTTTTTAACTCTACTATATAGTGCACTATTCGTCTTACAGATATTTAGTACAATACATAAATTTAGTACATATTGATTGCTCATAGATGGCGCTGGCGGCATATATGTGGCTTATATCTAATGGATGACAATTATTTCCATTTTTAAGTGATTTTAATTACAAATGCCCACCGATTGCATGATAAACAACAATTTACAACTATCAAAAAATAAAACATGGCATATAAAACTTAACAAATACTCTTTTTGTACTGAAAATGAAGATGTCGTCTATTTGGCCTTAGCTGTCGCTTACACCAGTTACTAAGTGTGCTGTTAAGGTCAAGCGAATGTCAAATTATTGAAAAGAGACTTTTCCATTTTGTTTGCACATGTTTGTTTGAAGAGTCAGTGATGTTCATGTTAAGTTCAGAGATAAAAGAAAGTGTCAAAAGTGCATTAAACGACTCAAGATGATTAGAACAACCATCTGCAAAGCAAACATACTACAAATGTTGCTTTGAAATCAACATATTCAATGTCATCTCGCAGCAGTAGCAAACTATTCGCTTCCTTATTGCCACCGAACGAACGACCGTACAATCCTTAACCTAGTCAGTGACTTAAATGACCCAGAACTTGCCTTTGAAGACGATCGACCTCGGTGCTTTGTGTGGCTTAATGAGCTCGAACAGTGTTCATAATTAGAGCCGAGCACGCTGGAATGGGGGGAGGGTTTAAGAAGGCGAGACTAAGGTTTTCCTGTTGGTTAATTAACATTCTGGTGGCATCTGACGATCTTTAGTATTGAAATGAATCATAATAACAGAGGATAAATTGGATAAAAAGACGAATTTAAACAATCTAGAATATAGACAACTTTATAGTAAACATCGCATAAACAAATTGAACATATCTTATAGAATAATTCCAAAGTAAACATTACAACAGTTTTGATTGTTTTAGACCTGTCAGATTTAACACTTTACGCTTACGGTATAATCAATCTAGCAGTCGTTTTTAGAATTTTTACAACTGACATTTTGATATTATTTGTTGGAAAATATTTTATTCAATGTTTTTCATGTTTTTCTCATTTCATTTGGAAAGAATCAATTTATGTACTTTATGCTTATGATGGAAATAAAGAATTTATAGCAGCAAAACATATTATATCTCTTAGTCTATTTCAACTTCTATGTTTTCAATCAAAATTATGAAGAGGAAAATAATTTTGTTTTCTACTATGGCTTTCTCGTTGAAGTGAGCTTGCTTACATATCTGTTTAGTAATATCTGCTTATTAATTGAAGCATTCCCTGAACAGAGTATTGTTATCTGCCTATATTATGAGCTACTACTTTCTTGATATTTGCATTTTCACACTTCAACAGGTGAAACCATCGTTCTACTTATCGATGTGTAACAGTTGCAGAACAACCAATTTCTTTTCAGAAATGTGACGAAAATTACGAGAACTGAATTCATACATGTAAGATATATTGGATTTTTTAACTCTACTATATAGTGCACTATTCGTCTTACAGATATTTAGTACAATACATAAATTTAGTACATATTGATTGCTCATAGATGGCGCTGGCGGCATATATGTGGCTTATATCTAATGGATGACAATTATTTCCATTTTTAAGTGATTTTAATTACAAATGCCCACCGATTGCATGATAAACAACAATTTACAACTATCAAAAAATAAAACATGGCATATAAAACTTAACAAATACTCTTTTTGTACTGAAAATGAAGATGTCGTCTATTTGGCCTTAGCTGTCGCTTACACCAGTTACTAAGTGTGCTGTTAAGGTCAAGCGAATGTCAAATTATTGAAAAGAGACTTTTCCATTTTGTTTGCACATGTTTGTTTGAAGAGTCAGTGATGTTCATGTTAAGTTCAGAGATAAAAGAAAGTGTCAAAAGTGCATTAAACGACTCAAGATGATTAGAACAACCATCTGCAAAGCAAACATACTACAAATGTTGCTTTGAAATCAACATATTCAATGTCATCTTGCAGCAGTAGCAAACTATTTGCTTCCTTATTGCCACCGAACGAACGACCGTACAATCCTTAACCTAGTCAGTGACTTAAATGACCCAGAACTTGCCTTTGATCGTACAGCATCGCACCATCTGGGTTGTCTGCTTTATCTCACGCGCGACCACTTTTGTCATCCCGTTAATGCGTGCCTGGGCGGCTTGGGAAGGGGGAAACCTCATTCTGCATACGAGACGCGGCTTTCTCATTTCCCAGCGCCGAACGCACACGGGGTAACAGGCAGCTACTCAGACCGATAAAGAATAGCATCGCGTAGAAGCTGCCCGAACGCCGAACGCCATATGGCCCGACACCGAAAGGGCCTATTTACGTCTCGCGCGTACCGTTAGAGCCGAGTCATTTATTTACAAACAATTTGCACCACTGATGATGGGTAATTAAAATTACCGGGCTGCTGGAGCGCGCAAGGGAGAGAGAGAGAGAGAGAGCGGCGAAAACAAACCCCGAAAAAGAAACACACCTCCGGATCACTTCGTGTTGGATCGGTAACGACTCCGTCCCTTCCAGGGCGCATCGTCTCACTCTATCTCTCTCTCTCTCTCACTGGTCGTGTGGAAAATGAGCCGTCGTTAAATCTTTCATCGTTTGACGCCGATCTCGGGCAGTGCGGAAAGGAGCAAAATAATAAAAACAACCCCCAATTTCCTCAATATTCCCTCAGGCCAAACGCACAGCTCTCTATTATCTCGCGGCTCTGGGTCTCGGGCGCGTAAAACAATTCCACCCCATTGAGCGTATGATTTACGATGTTATTTTAAAGTTGTGTTCCCCCCCCGTCGGCTCGCCCTGAATGCGCAAATAAACGTTACGCGCGCCATACGCGTCACGGTGGTCATGTTCTTGGGCCGAGCATAATGGGCCACTCCGGCTGCTGTGCGTTTCCCTTTTTCTTTTTCGTCCGTAATCTGGCACGGGCAGGAACATTCCTTTCCCAGTCGAGGGTACGTACGCGATGCCCGGGACCACGTGCGGCGCGCTGTTTCGGGGCGTATTTATTTACAAAATTGTTCATAACGAACACTTTCGCTGGTGCGTTTTCGTTTATAATCGCTTTTCTTTTTTATTTCATTTCGCTGCTCATGCGCTGGAGATGGTTGGGGGGTGTTTTTTTTCAGTCCGTCTCTTCTTGAGAGTTTGTTTTACTTTGGGTCGGTTTTCCTTGGGGGGAAGTGTTTAAATTTTTCTTGATGCTTTCTTGCGAAGCCATCTATTGCTCGTGTGCCGCTCGGGGAATTATTTTCTTTGATGCCGCCATATCTGCGGATACATCTGCCGATGAGACGATCGACCTCGGTGCTTTGTGTGGCTTAATGAGCTCGAACAGTGTTCATAATTAGAGCCGAGCACGCTGGAATGGGGGGAGGGTTTAAGAAGGCGAGACTAAGGTTTTCCTGTTGGTTAATTAACATTCTGGTGGCATCTGACGATCTTTAGTATTGAAATGAATCATAATAACAGAGGATAAATTGGATAAAAAGACGAATTTAAACAATCTAGAATATAGACAACTTTATAGTAAACATCGCATAAACAAATTGAACATATCTTATAGAATAATTCCAAAGTAAACATTACAACAGTTTTGATTGTTTTAGACCTGTCAGATTTAACACTTTACGCTTACGGTATAATCAATCTAGCAGTCGTTTTTAGAATTTTTACAACTGACATTTTGATATTATTTGTTGGAAAATATTTTATTCAATGTTTTTCATGTTTTTCTCATTTCATTTGGAAAGAATCAATTTATGTACTTTATGCTTATGATGGAAATAAAGAATTTATAGCAGCAAAACATATTATATCTCTTAGTCTATTTCAACTTCTATGTTTTCAATCAAAATTATGAAGAGGAAAATAATTTTGTTTTCTACTATGGCTTTCTCGTTGAAGTGAGCTTGCTTACATATCTGTTTAGTAATATCTGCTTATTAATTGAAGCATTCCCTGAACAGAGTATTGTTATTTGCCTATATTAAGAGCTACTACTCTCTCGATATTTTCATTTTCCTTATTGCCACCGAACGAACGACCGTACAATCCTTAACCTAGTCAGTGACTTAAATGACCCAGAACTTGCCTTTGATCGTACAGCATCGCACCATCTGGGTTGTCTGCTTTATCTCACGCGCGACCACTTTTGTCATCCCGTTAATGCGTGCCTGGGCGGCTTGGGAAGGGGGAAACCTCATTCTGCCCCCAACCACCTCATACGAGACGCGGCTTTCTCATTTCCCAGCGCCGAACGCACACGGGGTAACAGGCAGCTACTCAGACCGATAAAGAATAGCATCGCGTAGAAGCTGCCCGAACGCCGAACGCCATATGGCCCGACACCGAAAGGGCCTATTTACGTCTCGCGCGTACCGTTAGAGCCGAGTCATTTATTTACAAACAATTTGCACCACTGATGATGGGTAATTAAAATTACCGGGCTGCTGGAGCGCGCAAGGGAGAGAGAGAGAGAGAGAGAGCGGCGAAAACAAACCCCGAAAAAGAAACACACCTCCGGATCACTTCGTGTTGGATCGGTAACGACTCCGTCCCTTCCAGGGCGCATCGTCTCACTCTATCTCTCTCTCTCTCTCACTGGTCGTGTGGAAAATGAGCCGTCGTTAAATCTTTCATCGTTTGACGCCGATCTCGGGCAGTGCGGAAAGGAGCAAAATAATAAAAACAACCCCCAATTTCCTCAATATTCCCTCAGGCCAAACGCACAGCTCTCTATTATCTCGCGGCTCTGGGTCTCGGGCGCGTAAAACAATTCCACCCCATTGAGCGTATGATTTACGATGATTATTTTAAAGTTGTGTTCCTCCCCGTCGGCTCGCCCTGAATGCGCAAATAAACGTTACGCGCGCCATACGCGTCACGGTGGTCATGTTCTTGGGCCGAGCATAATGGGCCACTACGCTTCTTCGACACGCCGTTAAGTTGTCGTCCGTTTAGAACATTCCCACTCCTGCCCCGCTGGACGGCGACAGATTGGTTGATGCATTTTTAATGCCCCGACTGGGACCGGGTTGCACCGGTTGTCCGGTTTCGACCTTGCTGTGCGCAAGGACAACGTTCGGAGTTTTAGACGCTGCACGTGCACAGGAGTTGGTGTTTGATTAAAACGATTTAAAATATTAACACACAACGATAAGGAAGTGGAAAATATGCATAATGCATTAATTTGATCTGTTTGTTTACTTCGCTTTTGTAGGAAAATGTTATGGTGCTTTATGGTTATGTCATATTTTGTTTTTATTCAAGTTTTGTTTGACGTTTTATAAAGTTTTCGACAATATTGACTTACTTTCACATCTCTAAATGCCTATTCTATGTTACTTCTAAAAATTAGTTTTCAGACCTTCCTCATATACAACATGTTTGCTCTCTTAGTTCGTTTCTATTCCACTCCATGCTGTTTCTATACTGCAAACCCAAACCGACAGACGGCTAATGAGCCGAAATTCATATGCATAATTAATGTTCCACCTCGATCCATCGCAATGCGCACTCCCCCACAAACAAAGCGTTCGTAGCGACTTGAGAGATTCGCCTTCCTTTTTTCTTCGGACCACCTGCCGGAACGGAAGATGCAGAGCACACGATTTCGCACCTCAACTGATCATCAATTTGGCTCGGTAGGGACCTGTGTTCACAGAAGCTATGATTTATGACTTTCCACTACGGCTTCTTGTGATTGCGTTTTCTCCACCGGCACGTGCCGCTCGGTTCGATTCTTCTCAGCAAGCCTCAGTGTGACCGGCGTGTGTATCCATTTTTTTATTGTAACAGATTCTTTTTTGGCCACGTGGGCCAGGCTGGTAAAGTTTTGTTTACGCTTGCCGTTGTGCTGTTGTGCGGCGTGTTTGCTGCTGTGTCTAAGGTGGGTCACGGTTTCGTCCACCACCCACGCACGAACGGACACGAAAATGCTGGAAAGCAGTTGCCCCGTGCGGAGGAGAAGTGGGTGGTTGGATGTTTCTGAGCAGCGCAATGTGGGCGATATTTTTCTATAAACAGAACATTTTAATAATGCAATATGCATGCGGCCCCAGCAAAATCAATGGAACTGCAGGAATGTGGGTGTGAGAATGGTGTTCGGGAAAGCATGTGTTGTTTTGTTTTTGAAAGTAGTTTTTATGTGGGCTTTCCGGTTTGAATTCCTGTACGTCATATGTACGTCTGACAATGATGAAATTCGTGTGATTCTTTTTGTATATTATTCTTCACTCTTTCTGTATATTAAACTGACCCTTATACTACATCTGGCTAGTATAGCGTGTAAGGAATGGCGAGCAATTATACTGTCGCTTTTAAATAGGACCCGTTTATGTCAAACCTGATGAATAACATGTTTTATTACGCAATTTAAATTTATCATTCATTATCATTTAGATTTTTCGCATTTCTTTTTGTTGTTGTTAGGAGCCAAGAAGAAGAGCTTGCCTTCACATTCTAAAGTCCCGGAAGGATGAGCAGCGCAATGTAACAATGGGACACAGACTCTTCATAACGGGCGTGTGTGAGTTTGTGTACGTCCCTGATTTGATGGCTATCCTGGACGCTGCAAAGCGAGTTCCGTCAAAAAGCAGAGGGAGTTGCTTCTACGATAGTGACCAATATGTTCAGCTGGGCAATATGGGAAATTTTGCGATGTCGCATTTATTGCCGAACGAGCTCCGTCGAAATCTAAAGATATCTTCCGAGGAGATATGTTGCTTAAATTGTCGAACGATAGCAGGAACCAAACGACCCAGGTATGTCCGGAAGTTTGAAGGACAACCGCTGCTGCTGCCAGAAGCATCAGTTTTGGGTACGAAAGTGTTCTCCATTTTTGCTATTCTAGCCACTTCCGGGTGTGATCTTTAAGCGGAAGCTTTCGAATCAACATCGTTTTCGTGTTCTTGTTGTGACAGCGACACTGTCCATGTTAAACACTTCGCAACAGAGTACCCCCGGAGTGACGCTTCCCAGAAGCCGTGAGTGCATTAGCTCGTTCGTACCTGATTGCTTTCCACCACAGCAGAGCCTCATTTTCATTCAAAGTTTTGCCCCGCACGGACACCGAACTTGTGCCGTGCTCGCATCCATAATTTATGTGGCCGCTAGCGCGTCTCCGGTGAAAATAGCAACAGCTAGCCATTATTATCCCGGTGTAGCCGGGCTCGATTGCGCTCCGGCGGGCTGGTCTCCGGGCATTAGCCACGATTTGAGGCGAGTCTGTGCGAGTCGCTTCGGTCGGTACGCTTCTTCGACACGCCGTTAAGTTGTCGTCCGTTTAGAACATTCCCACTCCTGCCCCGCTGGACGGCGACAGATTGGTTGATGCATTTTTAATGCCCCGACTGGGACCGGGTTGCACCGGTTGTCCGGTTTCGACCTTGCTGTGCGCAAGGACAACGTTCGGAGTTTTAGACGCTGCACGTGCACAGGAGTTGGTGTTTGATTAAAACGATTTAAAATATTAACACACAACGATAAGTCCCGTGCTAGGTGGTTTGGGCTAAGCGCTTTCGCATTTCTTTTTGTTGTTGTTAGGAGCCAAGAAGAAGAGCTTGCCTTCACATTCTAAAGTCCCGGAAGGATGAGCAGCGCAATGTAACAATGGGACACAGACTCTTCATAACGGGCGTGTGTGAGTTTGTGTACGTCCCTGATTTGATGGCTATCCTGGACGCTGCAAAGCGAGTTCCGTTTATGTGAGCATAATACGTTCCCTGCCAAATGCATCGTGATTTGATTGCTACAATGATGCATCAAGTTGAGCGCATTTGGTAATGATTTCGATGTTTCAAAATATCTACGAACAGAAATTGCTGATCTAATACACTTGAGATGGCACTGCGCATTCATACCACACTAATGAAAAGCATTTAATTAGGTTTCAGGCATCCGGAAACATTAAAGTTATGCCTCACTTATAACGATTATTTTTTCGCCCCCTCGAGCACTGAAGCCGAATCGGACACATAAATTTAATTAAAAAAACTTTCTCGTACATTACACATTGCATGTGTGCGTGTGGATTTAACGATTCGAATGTAATTTAAATATGCCTCTCGCGTTTCTATTAGCCGAAAGTGCTTCAAACGGTGGGCATTGAACAGCTATGAAAGCACAGTTATCGCAAATAATGCACATTTTTGCATTATGAAATAAAAACCATTGCTCCACGTACTTCAACGTTTGAGCTGAGCGAACAGGAATCAGGATTCGTTTGGTATTGAATAGAAGGGTTTCACTGAGATAAATAAAAAAAGACAACTGTTAGCTGCAGTCGAATGAAAAATGTCACTCTTTTTCTTAATGTCCATCCATTCATTTCAAGATTGCTCCTCGTTAACATGATACACAAACGTAATAGACCGCAAACATGCATCTTCCAAACAATCAACATGTATACTGGGAGCTAAGCTTGCAATGCTACAAGAGATAATGAGATGTTGTAACCATTTCCAAAACCCCGATCGGATGCATCAGCTGCAACAAGATACGTGCCCGAAGAACAGGTGCAGAGGCCCAAAGGCACAATTTAAATTCTACTGGCCGGGCACCCGCGGACCGATGCGAAAACTTTCTCCCGTTCGAGCGCTCCTTTAATGAGTTTCCTGTGTTTGCTTTTAATTTGAATCTATTTGAATTTGATCATCAGCCACCGCCTGCTGCGACCACGGTGCGACGAGAAGCGAACGCTCGCAGTGCCTTCATCGATTATCCCACCCGGTCCCACTTATCCGCCCCGATCGATTTATTCCGGCACCCTGGGCCGATTGTCTGGCCGCCGTGGACGTGCTCTGCTGATGCACAAAATCCATCATGGAATAATATTTGCATCCATAATGAACAACCGACGTCCAGGCATCCAGGGCAAGACCGTTCACCGCTCGGACCGGCCGTAAGGAAGCGCCGGCCTGGGTTGCTTCTTGCAAAAAGCACACGGTCAAGACACATACGCACACACAGCGAATCGTCTCGGATCGATGATGACCAATGGCAAAATAAATTGAAATCTGATTGATTGCTTAACCGAAAGGATAACGTTGTACGGTATGCTTCCGCATCAGTAAACTAGTTGTTGATCGCCCGTCCGAGATTGGAACCGATAGTAAGAGATGCAGTACTTATGCAATTGCAGGAATGTCACTTTTCAGATGTCCAGAATACTCGGTTCAATTTCATCACCTCAATCGAAAATAGAACTCACTCAGTGTATATTACACTACCGAGATCATTTCAAAACATCTCAGAGAGCTCAGTCATCCACGCGACTAGACGAAGTTCAATTCTCATTTGTGTAATTCCATTTGCGAAGTTGATGTTTGCATAGTTTATAGAGGCATCGAGTCTTTGCGACTTCCTTCGTGTCTTATTTGCAATATGACAGATAAAATACAGATACAAATAGAATACAAACTATATGTTGGACTCTCATCTCACACGAGTCTCTTCATTTGATGCCTAAATGCTTAACGTTTCATAGCAACAAATCAAGTTAAATCGCAGCACCTTTGTAATGTTGACCATTCTACCATTTCAACCGCTGCCGTCAAATAACTTTGAAAGTTCCGTTCCCATCACTCCCACGCCATCTCACAAATACCGATGGAAAAGGTTTGTTTTGTTTTGTTTAAATAACACAATATCTGCGGCACCTATCGAAACAACACCCCCTCCTCCGGAAGCAGACGCGCAGCACCATAAATAGTCGCATCCATCGCATCGCACCCAGCGGAGCATTATCGCTCACAATAAACTTGTTGCCGTTGCGGTGGGACATCTGTTTCTGACGCGTCTGCACATCCTCTGCAGACATTCCAGGCCCGCACCAGCCAACCCCTTGAGTTCGATTAGCAGGACATCTGTTTCTGACGCGTCTGCACATCCTCTGCAGACATTCCAGGCCCGCACCAGCCAACCCCTTGAGTTCGATTAGCGATCGGTTTCGCAGTCGGTACCTGTGGCTGTTGGTAATTTATACGGCAAACGCTGCGAACCACCGTGCCGGGGCCAAAAATAGGCACGTGTCCCACGGCGGCCAGCCGTTGGGCTGACCCATACGGTGCGCACAGCGTGCTGCTATCTGGTAATCGCTGTCGAAAGGCTCGCACGGGAAGGACTGCATCGTCCTGTCGGTGCCGGCGCAGGCGATGCATTTTACTGCGAATGGAATTTATTAGCAGCGGGGCAGTGAGTGTCTCCGTATGGAATGCAGAAATATTAGCTGTTAATTCCGATTTCCCGTACGAGAGCGTACGTTTTATGTTGTTTTGCATTGGAAAAGTGTTCTGGTTTGCGACAGAACGATCAGAACAAAGTAGTATCATTGCGTCAGCAAACGAACGAAACGCCATCTACCGGCAAACTCGTCTACTACATTTGACAGCAGGCACTGCTTGCTATGATCACGCACAATGCGTTTGTTTACCTTTTTGGTTAATTATTTTGCTCCTATTGTTTAGATACTCCACTCAGCTATTATTGCAAACGAAAGCTATGTGCAATAAAGTTGATAATGACACTTTGCTGCAAACGATCGCTAACCCCATAATCGTATTGATCCGCAGCTTAGCGAAACTACTAAAACGCAAAACACTCCAGCTCATTTGTTTCAATGCCGTGCCGTGTTCCACCCGTTCGACGCTCGCACGGATTAGCATCCCTTATCATATTTCATTGCGCAGCCAACAAAAAAGCATTTTATTTACACTCAGGATTACGCAAACTTCGGTACCGAGCGCGGGAATTCACTTACACCGCGCAGGTTGACAAACAACCCCGACCACCGACCGGGATTAGGGGCACACCCTCAATAGAGCCATCAAATCGGGCAAGCGATGGTCACGTTGAAAACTTTTCAAAACATCACCGCCCCGCCCAGCGTGCGTTCGGAAATGCGATGGACCGATTAGACATGTATGCGCTCGCCGTACGGGTCGAGCTTCCAGGTCGACCGGGTCGTTGTTGTAAAATTTTATGTTTATGCTGCCACCGTCGTAGCGATTGGCACGGAAAGTGGGAAAGTTTTCGAAAGCAAGCCACTGGCGCGGGTTATGGATGTAGTTGATAGAGATTGCGGATGGAGGTTTTTATAATTTGAGCCACGCAGAGTGCGGAGAAAGCTTTATATGAAACATTATGATGCCAGCAATAAGTTGTGTTTTTAAATCTCTTCTCTATGTTTAATGCTTAATAAAATCATCCATGTATTTGTTTTGTAACCAAGTATCCAATGGATCAACAGTTATCATAAAGCTTGTCGCCCTTGTTATAAAACGTACATCCAATGTCAGTTTATTCATTTTATTAGTATTTATTTTTAACCTAGCTTTCACTGAGAGTTAAGTGTGTCGTAAACGTAACCAACTCACATCATACCCGAATACTCATTTCATGACAAGAAACCAATATTTGATAAATTATTCACACCCTACAGTGTATCGTAAAACATCAAGGAACGAACCCGGCAATATAAACCACCCTCCTTCATAGTGAACGCCGGGACTCACAAGGGACCCTACCATAAGACTCTTACGAAAATAAACTATCTCGCAACATTCTAACCCTGGCTTGCGGAGCGCATTATTCATCGTCAGCCACGATCCGTCTATACCAACTCCACGCCCAAGCGCTGTCCAAAATTTGTACGAAACGATCGACCTTTGAAAAATGAACCGTACCATGCAGACGCCATAAAACCATCCTCTCTACGCTCAGAACAGTGTGCCACATATCTGGCGAACGCTAGAAGAAGCTTTGCGGAATAAAATAATCATACCACCAGCGGGAGGGAGCGCAAATAAGCCCGTCGAAAGCGGATTAGCTTCCACGCTCCCAAGGACCAAAAGCAAGGGTGAACGGGCGACGGGTGAAACATTTCTCAATCTACTCGCTCCCCGCGTCCTCGCCGGATATGACGTACCCAACCCAACCCGACGGCTACTGGCGATCAGCGGGCCCGAAACGTCATCATCAGCGCGAAAAAGCTGACGAGCTGTGTTCGTGTGCGTTTATGAGTCGGCCCACACCGTGCACTGCTTAATGCCTATCATTTCGAGCCCGGTGGTTTGTTGTGTCTCGGCCCCTCCCTTTAATGCTGGAGCTTCCGTTTCCACGATTTCCGGTTGATGGATCACGACCGGACTTAAAACAAACGAAACGACCGGCTACGGAATGCAAATGTAATCCGCACAATTTCGTCCACGGAGCATGCAGCAGGAACAGTGCGACACAAAAAAGGTGATACACGAGAGGCAACACAAAGCAAACAGCAGCGTTTATTGCACACCTTTTCGCGCTTGCTCAGCGCACCCTTCGGTGCTCCCTGGAGCAGAAGGTCGCACCTCGGCGGATGAAATTGCCTGCGAAAGGTCGTGCACGGTAATTCGAAGCATTACGACTATTTGCACATAGTCCAACCGACCAGGCGACCAGTTGGACATTGTGTGATGTTTTTTATTTCGGTGTTTTTTTTGTCGTTGCTTTCATCTCCAACTCCCATCCAACACAGTGGATCTGGAATGGAACACCCTGGGACACAAAGTTATCGGTTGGGTCGTAAAGCGAGGTATGATAACAGTGCTCCGGTTCTTTCGCTGGTGTCCTTTGAGCTGTCCTCGCTCGCTCTGTTTGCACTCCAAACACTCATCTCTGCCTCAGAAGTTCGGTTTCTGACCCTGACCCTGACTAAATCAGCCGTCGTTCGGAGCTTCGGAGCGGAGTTTTGTGCCCCGGAAGCGGAAAATGATATAACGCGCAACGACTGCACTGACGACCATCACGAGGACGCCGACGATGACGACGACAAATGGGAGCTAGTTTGCACGCTGGGAATAAAATACACTGGAATGCGCTTTTTCGAACGCTCGTTGCTTTTTCCCCCTTTTAAATTGAAGCATTTGTGCTAACATTTTACGCGGGTACGCATAAAACTGCGTTTCCTCGGGGGTTCCATTCCTTCGGTGGCAATTTATTGCCGAGACGCTCGCTTGAAATGATTCACAATCTGCTCCATAACGTCTCGCTTTATGTGTTGTCCCTGCCCCGGTCTAGCCAACCACAAGGAACAATGCAACGCGCGATAAAGATCTCTGAAGGCGCTCAAATCAGCCATAAATTAAATGACCGTCCGTTTCGTGGTCGCATGTAAATTCTGCCCCACGCCTCACTGCTTTGCTGCAAACAAACTAACAAACAAAACACACCATACTGTAACACGGGACGCTCTATTTCGTCTGAAAACGCACCAACCTCCACCGCCGGGGACGGGGTTTTCTGCGGAAGCGTTTGCGCTTCCAGCGTACTTTTATTTAACACAATCCCCGGGCCCCGGGATAGCTGGGTACGGATGACATTTTATCGACAAACAGGGAGAAAACGGCAAACAATACGATGAATAAATAAATAACCGTCGCGTGCCGCTGCCTCCGGGACGCTGGCAAACTGCGTTGCGTCCGAACCGGGCGGACCTGTTGCCGTGGTCGGTGCGGAGAAATGGAGCTGTTTGTTCGCGGTGCTTTCCCGTGATCGGCCGGGAGGTGTACATGACAGCACCATAAATAAGGTTTCAATTTTAATGTGCCTTCATGGGTAAATATCAGGAAGGAGATTGTTTTTTCCGTGTCCCGTCTGTCTTGATCTTTCGAACTGGAGCAATTTTAGCAAAAAAAGCGTTAGCGGAGAGGTAGAGTGATGCACATTGCATACTTTGGGGCGTAAGTTGCTCTACAAACCGAAAAGCACATAATTTTTCGCTTCAAACGCTTCATTTGAAGAGGGCTATGTAAAATTTGACAGCTGTAAGCAGATCTCTTTCTAACCAGCCTAAAACTATGCAATCGTATTAAGAGTGTATACGAATTACAAACAAAGCCATCACAGACTATTGATTCAGCATTAATGTGCTGCACATTGCATACTTTTCGGCGTAAATTTGCCAAAGTGAGGACAACAGTATGCAACCTTCATAACAAACTTTTTATTAAAGTTTTTTCCACGTTTTCAGTACGGTGTTAGGAACCATTTGAGCCTTGAAGTATGCAAAAGGAAAAATTTATATACAAGATTTCTAAATTTCTATACTCATTAATAAAAGCCTCGTGAGAAATGTCATAGGTTATTAAACTGACGTTCAAATCGGTAGTAATGCTTTAATGAGGCGTTTTACAGTGTAAACTTCAGACTTTTTGGATACATTTTCCGGCTCTATCAGCCTGAAACTATGCACTTTTTCATTTAAAAACTGTATAATTGACCAATTAGCATTTACAGCATGCAGTCTTCACAACGAATAACTTGTGTGTAATCTAAATGATAATGAATGATAAATTTAAATTGCGTAATGAAACATGTTATTCATCAGGTTTGACATAATCGGATCCTATTTAAAAGGGACATTATAATTGCTCGCCATTCCTTACTTGCCAGATGTAGTATAAGGGTCAGTTTAATATACAGAAAGAGTGAAGAATAATATACAAAAAGAATCACACGAATTTCATCATTGTCAGACGTACATATGACGTACAGGAATTCAAACCGGAAAGCCCACATAAAAACTACTTTCAAAAACAAAACAGCACATGTTTTCCCGAACACCATTCTCACACCCACATTCCTGCAGTTCCATTGATTTTGCTGGGGCCGCATGCATATTGCATTATTAAAATGTTCTGTTTATAGAAAAATATCGCCCACACTGCGCTGCTCTGAAACATCCAACCACCCACTTCTCCTCCGCACGGGGCAACTGCTTTCCAGCATTTTCGTGTCCGTTCGTGCGTGGGTGGTGGACGAAACCGTGACCCACCTTAGACACAGCAGCACACACGCCGCACAACAGCACAACGGCAAGCGTAAACAAAACTTTACCAGCCTGGCCCACGTGGCCAAAAAAGAATCTGTTACAATAAAAAAATGGATACACACGCCGGTCACACTGAGGCTTGCTGAGAAGAATCGAACCGAGCGGCACGTGCCGGTGGAGAAAACGCAATCACAAGAAGCCGTAGTGGAAAGTCATAAATCATAGCTTCTGTGAACACAGGTCCCTACCGAGCCAAATTGATGATCAGTTGAGGTGCGAAATCGTGTGCTCTGCATCTTCCGTTCCGGCAGGTGGTCCGAAGAAAAAAGGAAGGCGAATCTCTCAAGTCGCTACGAACGCTTTGTTTGTGGGGGAGTGCGCATTGCGATGGATCGAGGTGGAACATTAATTATGCATATGAATTTCGGCTCATTAGCCGTCTGTCGGTTTGGGTTTGCAGTATAGAAACAGCATGGAGTGGAATAGAAACGAACTAAGAGTACAAACATGTTGTATGTGAGGAAGGTCTGAAAACTAATTTTTAGAAGTAACATAGAATAGGCATTTGGAGATGTGAAAGTAAGTCAATATTGTCGAAAACTATATAAAACGTCAAACAAAAGTTGAATAAAAACGAAATATGACATAACCATAAAGCACCATAACATTTTCCTACAAAAGCGAAGTAAACAAACAGATCAAATTAATGCATTATGCATATTTTCCACTTCCTTATCGTTGTGTGTTAATATTTTAAATCGTTTTAATCAAACACCAACTCCTGTGCACGTGCAGCGTCTAAAACTCCGAACGTTGTCCTTGCGCACAGCAAGGTCGAAACCGGACAACCGGTGCAACCCGGTCCCAGTCGGGGCATTAAAAATGCATCAACCAATCTGTCGCCGTCCAGCGGGGCAGGAGTGGGAATGTTCTAAACGGACGACAACTTAACGGCGTGTCGAAGAAGCGTACCGACCGAAGCGACTCGCACAGACTCGCCTCAAATCGTGGCTAATGCCCGGAGACCAGCCCGCCGGAGCGCAATCGAGCCCGGCTACACCGGGATAATAATGGCTAGCTGTTGCTATTTTCACCGGAGACGCGCTAGCGGCCACATAAATTATGGATGCGAGCACGGCACAAGTTCGGTGTCCGTGCGGGGCAAAACTTTGAATGAAAATGAGGCTCTGCTGTGGTGGAAAGCAATCAGGTACGAACGAGCTAATGCACTCACGGCTTCTGGGAAGCGTCACTCCGGGGGTACTCTGTTGCGAAGTGTTTAACATGGACAGTGTCGCTGTCACAACAAGAACACGAAAACGATGTTGATTCGAAAGCTTCCGCTTAAAGATCACACCCGGAAGTGGCTAGAATAGCAAAAATGGAGAACACTTTCGTACCCAAAACTGATGCTTCTGGCAGCAGCAGCGGTTGTCCTTCAAACTTCCGGACATACCTGGGTCGTTTGGTTCCTGCTATCGTTCGACAATTTAAGCAACATATCTCCTCGGAAGATATCTTTAGATTTCGACGGAGCTCGTTCGGCAATAAATGCGACATCGCAAAATTTCCCATATTGCCCAGCTGAACATATTGGTCACTATCGTAGAAGCAACTCCCTCTGCTTTTTGACGGAACTCGCTTTGCAGCGTCCAGGATAGCCATCAAATCAGGGACGTACACAAACTCACACACGCCCGTTATGAAGAGTCTGTGTCCCATTGTTACATTGCGCTGCTCATCCTTCCGGGACTTTAGAATGTGAAGGCAAGCTCTTCTTCTTGGCTCCTAACAACAACAAAAAGAAATGCGAAAGCGCTTAGCCCAAACCACCTAGCACGGGAAGTCAACTGGAGAACGGACAATTTTTCGTTTCACACTCATACCAGCGCCCGGATGACGCACTATGCACTCCACGCAGCAGAAAGAAAACGCTACCGCCTTTTTCGGTGCATCATCCCTGCGGATATTGTGTGGCAAGGCTGGTACCTCACACTGCACCAGCATGCCATGAAATTGGTTTCGGTCCAGCGAGCAAACAACCCATCCAGAGCGAAACGTATAAACGCGCGCAGCAAGCGGTTGGTTTCGCTCGCCCTGTCTGTTGCTTATTGGGCGCCGGCTTGAGTGATCGAGATGGCGAAGTATTTTTGCAGCGGTAAGAGATGTGACGCGAAGGATGCAATTTCGCCGTGCAGTTGGGAGAGCTGCAAGTGGCACACAGACATGGCGCATTGTGCTGCGCTTATTGCGGGATGTCCGCTCTGGCAGAGCGAGAGCGGGCAGCGTTTACGTATACTTTTACGATCGAGAGCACTATAATGCTGTCCATTGTTTACATACTTTTCCTTGCTCGTTATTACATCGAGTGCCGGTTAACCTTGAGCAACTTTAAACGGTTCGTTAGAACGTAGTTGCTCAATGTGCGACTGCAAATTGTTCTTTTTTATCCTCTTTTTCAACATTTCGCCTGCAAGGCAGGCAATGCGCATTGCTGGTGGGAAGCAGTTGCGTGATGAAATGATTTGTAATACATCTTAATTGAAATTTAACTCTTGGAAGAGAGCAAAAACTCTTGGAATTTTTAATTTTCTGAGCAAACTTCTCACGTGAGAAGTTTCATAACGTTTCGCCTAAAAGGTATGCAACACGCATTACTCAACATTAACTTTGTAGACAGCCGTATAGCAACAGCAAAAAACCCTTCTAGCGAGTAGCATCGTAAACGGGCCAGCGTATCTTTTCCTCTTCCGAATGGAAGCGATTTGGAAAACTCTTTTCACACGCAGCGTGACGTGCCCCCCGACCGCTCGCGGCGATACAAAATGCAATCAACCCATTTTACGACTTTTGAATGACAGACTTTTAAATTATAGCACCAAATAACATCTGAACAAACACGGACCACCGGAACGCGTTCCATCCATGTGTTATGAAGAGTCTTTGTCCCTTTGTTACATTGCGCTGCTCATCCTTCCGGGACTTTAGAATGAGAAGGCAAGCTCTTCTTCTTGGCTCCTAACAACAACAAAAAGAAATGCGAAAGCGCTTAGCCCAAACCACCTAGCACGGGAAGTCAACTGGAGAACGGACAATTTTTCGTTTCACACTCATACCAGCGCCCGGATGACGCACTATGCACTCCACGCAGCAGAAAGAAAACGCTACCGCCTTTTTCGGTGCATCATCCCTGCGGATATTGTGTGGCAAGGCTGGTACCTCACACTGCACCAGCATGCCATGAAATTGGTTTCGGTCCAGCGAGCAAACAACCCATCCAGAGCGAAACGTATAAACGCGCGCAGCAAGCGGTTGGTTTCGCTCGCCCTGTCTGTTGCTTATTGGGCGCCGGCTTGAGTGATCGAGATGGCGAAGTATTTTTGCAGCGGTAAGAGATGTGACGCGAAGGATGCAATTTCGCCGTGCAGTTGGGAGAGCTGCAAGTGGCACACGGACATGGCGCATTGTGCTGCGCTTATTGCGGGATGTCCGCTCTGGCAGAGCGAGAGCGGGCAGCGTTTACGTATACTTTTACGATCGAGAGCACTATAATGCTGTCCATTGTTTACATACTTTTCCTTGCTCGTTATTACATCGAGTGCCGGTTAACCTTGAGCAACTTTAAACGGTTCGTTAGAACGTAGTTGCTCAATGTGCGACTGCAAATTGTTCTTTTTTATCCTCTTTTTCAACATTTCGCCTGCAAGGCAGGCAATGCGCATTGCTGGTGGGAAGCAGTTGCGTGATGAAATGATTTTTAATACATCTTAATTGAAATTTAACTCTTGGAAGAGAGCAAAAACTCTTGGAATTTTTAATTTTCTGAGCAAACTTCTCACGTGAGAAGTTTCATAACGTTTCGCCTAAAAGGTATGCAACACGCATTACTCAACATTAACTTTGTAGACAGCCGTATAGCAACAGCAAAAAACCCTTCTAGCGAGTAGCATCGTAAACGGGCCAGCGTATCTTTTCCTCTTCCGAATGGAAGCGATTTGGAAAACTCTTTTCACACGCAGCATGACGTGCCCCCGACCGCCCGCGGCGATACAAAATGCAATCAACCCATTTTACGACTTTTGAATGACAGACTTTTAAATTATAGCACCAAATAACATCTGAACAAACACGGACCACCGGAACGCGTTCCATCCATGTGCAGCAGGGAAACAGAAACGTAAAAATGTAACACGTTTTCTCCCCTTTTTTCTGTTCGGTTGATTTCGGTTCTTTTTGTGGCGTAAACTTAGTCTCGGGTAGTTTTAGTCGGGTGTGATTTTTACCCACAACTTACCGAATTTTCATCTTCGTTTGTGTGCGTGCTCGTATCTGGAGTGTGTGTCTGCAAATGCGGTTGGTTTTGAAATTTTAACACAAAACGATGGGAACAAGACGATCTGTCAACGGCGTGCAAAAAATGGCTGGCCCGTGTCGGAATGCAGAAAGGTAACCAGATATTCTCCAAAGCCTTGCCCCGGGTGCAAGGAGCATAAAAATCCCGTTCTACTCCCGCTCTGGCAAGACCTCCTGGAGTGAGCGGGTATAGCGACGAATAACTAGAACCGGAGACCCAAATCGCGCAAACCCATGCGACTGTATGTATGTATGTGTGTGTGTTTGTTGCGTGGATAAAAATAGAAATCAATTTCATAAATAATAAACGAGCTCACCGATTTTCCGCTCGCGCTGCTCACTCCATTCCAGCTGGGTCAGGGGTTTCGGACACACATACACACCCACTCGCAGAGAACAATTTGGCCTAAATTATGGTTTTGTTGCCGATTTTCGGGGGTCACGCCGGTAACGGCACTTCGGCTGACGGACGCGTCCAGGTAGCCACCAGCATAAGTATCCGCCATTTGTTATTTTACGCGCTGGGGACGTGGGAAACGGCAATGGTACGTTTCACTCAACCGTAATGAGACCGTAATCAAAAATGGATTCCAGTGGATGGAGGGAGGGGGGGGGGGGTTTGGCCCACAATCGGGGTTCGGTTTTCTTCGTTTTCTATGTTCCTGGTGGTGTTAGTTTTAATTGCGAGCGTTTACAAGGTTTGCTCGAAAGGTTGTTGGTTGTTCTGCAACTGTTACACATCGATAAGTAGAACGATGGTTTCACCTGTTGAAGTGTGAAAATGAAAATATCGAGAGAGTAGTAGCTCTTAATATAGGCAAATAACAATACTCTGTTCAGGGAATGCTTCAATTAATAAGCAGATATTACTAAACAGATATGTAAGCAAGCTCACTTCAACGAGAAAGCCATAGTAGAAAACAAAATTATTTTTCTCTTCATAATTTTGATTGAAAACATAGAAGTTGAAATAGACTAAGAGATATAGTATGTTTCACTGCTATAAATA